>JAJHZJ010000089.1:6065894-6157616 GCA_023548195.1 Bettongia penicillata ogilbyi
ATACACGCTTGGGAAAGACTGTAAAGCCCCTACAAAAACAACATGTGAGGAAATGCTAAAGAATAGATTGTAAACTGGAGACATAAATGGCAAGAGAATATTAAATCAAGATGAAATCAAGGTGAGGTCAGGCTAATATAGGAAGACTTACTAGGAAGGCAACAAGGACGAGTGAGGGGACTGGACAAGAGATCCTAAGACCATGGAATCACAGATCTAGAAATTGAAAGGAGTCTTAGAAGTCATTAATCAATCAATCATTCAGTCAGTTAACAAGCATTTACTAAATGCCTACTATGCCAAACATTGTGTTAGGGGCTGGTGATAGAAATACAAGAAATTGAATAATCCTGACTTTTAAGGAGTTCACACTCTATAATATATACATACAAATACATACATACACACACACACACATATATATGTATATACAGAATGAATAAGAGGCATACCCTTTAGACAGCTCCCTTAATTTGCACTTGCAAGTTGGACCCCCAGAAGGGTGACTACTTTCATGGTTCCAGGGGTAACCCTGTGGATTATTCCTCCTAATAGTATATAGCTCAGGAGCCCCCACTAGTGGGTTTCTCATTAACAGTCAGTCAGTAGACCCCATTAACTCTTGGCAAAGGCATTTACCAAGAAGGCATAGTAAGAACAGTAGGCACAAAACATTCCCCTCCCCAAAATACCTGGGATGCATTCTGTGACAAATATACACAGTATCCATGGGGAAAATGGACTCAGACTTAGAACAGTGAGGCACACATGTAGGCTGTACCTGGTAGCAAAGGGCCTGAATGTCCTCTCTTTCTTTGTAGTCCTCATACTAGATACTCAGGACCTACTTCTCTCATCTTGACTCTCAATTGCTGGGAATCATATTCCTTGAACTGCTTCCTCAGGAGGTTCTTTCTTTGTATCTGTGTCTATCTTCAGTGTGCAGCTTTGCTTTCCACTAGATGCAGTGTTTCTGGCCTAGTAGTAGCTTTGATAATATGGTCAGTTTTTTGGGTGGAGTGGGGTGGGGATGGGAAAGAAAATATACTCACTCTCCTAATTAATTGCCTTCAGCTCTGAAACTAGTTCAGGGTCATTTATAGCCACCCTCCCTCCTCTCCCCTCTTCTTTCCCGGACCACTCCCTCCCCCATGACTAACCTGCTTGCTTAGCCAATCTGGAGCCAATCTTTTCTTGACCCAGTTAGAGAGGTATTGGCAACAATAAAGGGATCAGGGCATAGATTCATTTCTGTAGTCAACTGAACATTTCATTAACACCTTATAATCACATTCTGGGCTTTTTGTAGCTGAGAGGGGTAGAACTCTTTCCAATATATATATATATATATATATATATATATATATATGACAATAAAAAAACACAAGGTAAAATGGAAGGTAGTTAGGGAAAAAGAATCTAGCAGTTGAACCAAGAAAGATCTCAGTTACAACCTAGTGCTTGAGCTTTCCTTGAAGAATGCTATGAGGCATGGGTCTGATCCACTCATTTTATGGATAAGGAAAATGAGGCCAGGGAGGTTAGTGACTTGCCTAAGGTCTCATAAATAGGAAGCATCAGAGGTATAATATAGACATAGGTTCCCCAGAGGATAGATGGAAAGGAATGGGTATATTTAGCTGGGAGAAAAGGAATCTTGGAAGAGGCATGATGGCTTTCTTCAAGTACATCAAAGACTGTCATGTGGAAAAGGGTGTAACTTGAGGAGGCAGTAAAAAGAACACAGGATTTAAAATCTGGGAATGTAGGTTTGAATCTCTTTTGTTGCTTAGTCATTTTTCAGTTGTGTCCTACTCTTTGTGAACACTTTTGGGTTTTCTTGGCAAAGATACTGGAGTGATTTGCCACTTCCTTCTCCAGCTCATTTTATAGGTGAGGAAACTGAGGAAAAAGGGGTTAAGTGACTTGCCCAGGGTCACAAACTCAGGTCTTCTATCTCCAGGTCCGTTGTTCCATCCACTGAGCCTCTTAGCTGCCACTTACTAGTCTGCTTCTACTACTTTTGCAACCTTGAGCAAATCCAAAAAAAAATTATCTCCAGTAGCATGTAAGCTCCTTGAGGGGAGGAAATGTCTTGTTTCTCTAGCTTCTTGCACATACAATCTAGAAACTTGAGGTACACAAATTTAGAGACATTTCCACTCCAAATGTTCATATGGGCTCTTTGTGCACGATTTGTTGTAGAGCCTTCTGAGCTTGTGGCCTGATCAGCCACACTCAGACATACTGTTCCTTTACCCCCAAATAGTGATGTCATTTTGGTCCTTTTTGAACACAAAGGACAACAACTATAGATTCAGGGCCTCAAGGGACTCAGAGGCCATTTAGTCTAGCCATAGTAGGCACTTAATAAGTGCTTGTTGAATTGAAATCACTCACCTCTCTGGCTCTCTTTTATCTGTAAAATGATTTTTTCTAGATGAACTCAGCAGTCTCTTCCAGTTTGGAATTCCACAATCTTATGAATTTTTTCAACTGAGTCCTAGAGGGCAGGACTTAGGAGCAATGGTAGAATTTGCAGAGAAGTGGGTTTTAGGTCCAAGTAAAGAAAAACTTCTTTATGATTAGAACTATCTGAAAATGAAATTGGCTACCTCAGAAGGTAATGAGCTGCTCTTCACTGGAGCTTTTCAATGAGAATTTGACCATTTTTTGTTGTGTGATGCTTTAGGAGGGTTAAGAGGTCAGAGCAGAGCAATGGAAAGAATGAATTTGGAATCAGACAATTTGGGTTTGAATTCCTCCTCTGACGATTACTACCTGTGCATCTTTGGTCAAGTCATTTAACGTCCCTGGGCCTCAGTTTCCTCATCTGTAAGGGATCCTCTTAGGTCCTTTAGCTCTGTAGTGTATAGGATGCTAGAAGACCCGAGTTTGAGTTCTGCCCTAGACACTAACTTTATGACACTGGAAAAGTCACTTAACCTCTCTGTGCCTCAGTTTCCTCATTTATAAAATGAAGGGATTGAAATCAGTGGTCTGTAAGGTCTTTTCCAGCTCCAAATCAATGATCACTATATCCTGGGATCTGATTCCCACCATCTACTAACCTTTAATACTACCTCACGATTTTCTACGTGTCTGCCTACTGCAGGACCCCTTTCCCCTAACCCACTCCTCTTTTCCACCTTTGTGACCTAGAAGTTTCTAAAAAAAAAGGCATTGGGTTGGGGAGCAGGAAGCTTCTTGCTCCATTATTACTTAGGCAAGGGATTTCTGACCTAAATCTTCACGCGGCAGCTGTTCTGTCTGGAGGCAGGGGGAGAGACTAGATGACCTTTTGAAGCTCTGATGCAGCTGGATTGTTCTCTGTTTCTTTACTCCATTGCCTGTATAATCACTCTGCACAGCTTCTCCCTTCCCTGCCTCCCCACTCTCCCCCCACCCCCCACATTGATGTGGTGGATTAAGGTTTACAAAATGCTTTCCTTATGACAACCCCACAAGGCAGGTTGAATAAACAGAAAAGCATTTGTTAAGCATTTAACAGAGAACTGTGCTGAGTGCTCAGGATATAAATAGAAAAGTAAGACGACTCTTGCTCTCAAGAAGCTCACCTTCTAATTGGGGGAACTACACGTTTAGGAGGAAGCATCTATGCAGGGTGGAAGGCAAAGCGGGGAAGACCTAAATGTGCATCTAAGGGTTGTATGACAAGGACCCAGAGGCCTTAGGAGTCATGAGCATGTCAGATGGCAGTGTTTGGGGGTCCAGCAAATGTGACTCCCATTTTACAGACTGGGGGCTCAAGCTAAATGATTTTTTTTTTCATAGAGACATGGATTATTTCTTCCTCCTCCTTTCTGACTTGCCTCCTCTATTATTTAAACCTTAGTAACCCTCTAGGCTGGGGGTGGGGAGGAGGAGTGAGAGGATACAGCTTTCTTGGATTCTGGTTGCTGTTATGCTTATTCATAAGGAACGCTTCAATTTAACCCTTTGCCCTCTCTTCCTTTTCCTTTTCATGGTTGCTTTGGGGGATGGGTAGGGGGAATCATCATTCTTTCCTAGGTTCCTCAGAGAGAGGTAGGATGAAGGGGGGGGTGGAGCGAAATCTGCCTCTTCCCACCCATTCTGCTTGTTAGTGGCCTCTAACTCTTAGGGCTTTTCCCAGAAGTTGGCTATTGTGGCACAGCTGGACACAGCTGAGGAGGGAAGGGAGGAAGGGGGAAGCTAACACCTTCCAGATGTACAGCAGCATAAGAGGCCCTGGGAGCCTCTAGCTCTGCTGTGGCCCAGAGGCCATCTGTGGCCTGGCCAAGATTTCTAGGCTTGAGAAGTGCCAACCCAGTGCATATAAATCTTTGTGGGCAAACAGTATGCAAATCTGCAGGATGAGTAGGTAGAGGAAAAAATCTTCTTCCTATACCTGGAGAGAGTTTTAGGGAAAATTTTATTCATTTAGAAAACATTTATTCATTCAGCAGGCATTTTTAATATACCCAGTCAGTGGTATCGCTTTCTGGGAGGTATACCCTGACCAGGACTCATTCTACTTTTCCTCGTTTTCCTACCCACTATGAGAAAGGAAGATAAAATTTTAGGGGAGAGGCAGAAGGAAACATAGCATCCCTCCTCCATCTACCATCCCCCACCTCCCATTCCCCAAATGAAGAGTTGCTGAATTCAGGCATGCTGAATCAGATCTCCTAGAGAATTTTTCTAGGTTGGGGCAGCTCAACTGTGAGATTCCCCTTCCTCCCCATAACACAGAACCAACTTGTAAAGGCAATACTAAAAAAGGGGGAAGGGACAAAAGGAAGTGATTGTCTGGGACTGTGTGCAGAGAAGAGCAGAAGAAAATCTGGGATATGGAGGATACTGAGAAACGCCAAAATATGACAGCCTTGGGATACTTCTCTAAGATCACACCTGTAGCTTACACTCACTGGTTGTCTGCATGGTGTCTCAGAAGAATAGGTTTCTGAGTCTCTTTGTGTGTCTTCCTTCTTTAGTTTACAGTTTGCTTATGTTTCTGTCTCTTTGTTCAATCTTTGTCATATCTGCCTCAGTCTCTTTCCCCTCTCCTCTCTTTTCTTTCTCTTCTACCATGTGTCTTTCTTGGCTGGTAGGGTCAGAGAGAGGAGGAGAGAGCTGGGATCGTGGGGGGATCATGTTTGGTCACTAGAATTCCCCTTCAAGGGTTGGGAGGGACTAAAGGAATAGGGAGGAGAGGGAGCAAGGGTCAAGGGTAAGCAGAGAGGGGGTTTGGGAGAAGCAGACTATCACTGGCCCAGCTCCCAGGAGCTCTGGGGTATAAGGAGGGAGTTGCCTAGCCCTCTGCGTTCCCTCCCCCCACCTCAACTCCTTGGCTCCTGAGCCTGCCAGCTGGGCTTTAGCCAGATCAAATAGCTGCCAGGGGGAGAGGAAGAAGCATTTCCGAGCAGGAGGCTCCAGTGGGCTCCAGATATAACCCAGAATCCCCCTCCCCACCCACCAGTTAATAAAATAGAAACCAAACATACTAGAGCTGAGGGGACCCCAAGGAATAGAACAACTGTGTTGAATCAAGGAAAGCTTCCTGGAGGAGGCATGTGAGGAGCAGGTTTGAAAAGAAATGGAGAAGAGTAGGACTGGAGGGGCCCCTTGATTGGGGGGAGGGAAAGTCACTTAAACTTGGGAAATGATTTGCACAAAGACTGGTAAGGAAAGCAGGAAGGGTGGCAGAGAAGGCATGGTTTGACTGGAGACATCACTATTGGAATAAGCTGGTGGATTGGTCTGGAGGGAGAGAATGAGTGAAGGACTTGGATGTGATCCTAAGAGGCGAGAATGTACCATTTTAGGTCTTAGTTTGGAAGTAGGGGAAGTGACAGGAGAAAGGCTCACAAGATTATAGAATTAAAATTGGAAGGGACTTTAGAAGTTATCTTATCCCAATCCTGTCATTTTACAGTTGAGGAGAATGAGACCCAGAGATGTGTGATTTTCCTAGGGTCACTGAAGCAATGTGGTGAAGAAAGGCATTCTTCCTGTGAATTGGGGAGAGAGGTATAGAGGCCCACCTTAGTTGTCAGAGTGGCGGACCGTACGTAAGGTGAATTTTAGCGTGTATAAAATGAATATTTTGTTATTATTTCTTAGAGTTCAGTTTTTCAGGATCCATAGTCATAACAATGTCTTGTTCCCAGGTACTAAATATGAGTTCCCACAGTTATGGATCAGAACATCTTCACCACGCTTGGGCAGCATTATATAACGATAAATAATATAAACATCCACTGTGGCTGCACAATGAGATACAGGGATGATGTGATGTAAACTTGTGAGGCTATCGCTGGCAATATGCCTTCTTTGTCTGATGCCCTATAAAGCAGGTAGTCATTGGTCAGTGAATGGGGAACTTCAAGGAAACCTTAGGGTTGAGTGTCCAAGCTGGAATGATGTGTGTGCCTTAACTGGCCCCCATTGAGGCTTGGGGGGAACCTTAGGGTTGAATGCACAAATGTTGTGTGTGTCTTGATCAGCCCCCATCAAGGCTTGAGGGGATTTAAGGGAAGCACAAGTTGTGCCTGTCTCAATTGACCCCATCAAGATGTAGGGGTAGTTGCCCCACTTCTTGCCAGCCCCTGTGAGAAGAGTGATGAGGGAATGCTATAAGAGTTTGTGCTCTCATTATCAGCAATCCTGAGAAAACTAGGCTAGAATAAAGTAAGATTATTAACTCCTTCTTAGTGTCTTTCCTATCTGACCAAATCAAGAGTGAACCTGTGCTAGCAGGTTGTGTTTATCTGTCTTACAGGGATTAGGCATGAAGACTCTTAACTAAGATCCCTTGTTTGAGTACAGTGGGAAATTTCTACCAGAGCCCCAATGTTCCTTCTGTGGCTGTAGTTTTAGAAAGAATGATTTCTCTCTGCTATTCATGTCCCTATGGGTTCTGGGCATTAGATGGGGAAGGTGGTCAAGAGGGAAAAGACTTCTTGTTAGTCTGAAGATACTCTCTCCTCTAGCCCTTTCTCATGCCCCACAGGGCTCTTTTCCATTCATCAGAGAAGCATCACAATCACTGTTATAGGGAGTACAATGATTTGGTTGAGGAGGGGTGAATGGGCAAGGTAATAAGACAAAGGTCACAAGCTCTATAGTACAGAATTTTGGTTGGGGTGGTGGCAGGCGGTGGTGGTGGTTGAGCAGGATAAAGCTGCATTAGCTTCACCTGACTTTTAAATCTTGCTCCTGAGTTGATTTGCATGGGTTAGGACGTTATTGGCAAAGAAAGAAATCTTCTCACCTCGATCCTTTTTGGTTTTGTTAAATGGCATGCCTAGTTGAACAATTAGCTTGCTAGAATGATCTGAAGGGATCTAGGTTTCCATTTGAGCTGTTTGAAAGGAGTAAAAAGAAGTTTTCAGATCACAATTCAGATAAGAGCAAGCTCCATAGGAAGAGAGATGGTTATTTCTTTGTATTGTATCTCCCTAACCAAGTAAAGCATGTTGTAGTTGCTTAATAAATTGTTGATTGATCGAATCCAAGCATGGAGGAACAAAACAGTTAAAAGCACAGACAAATTCCTAAAGTTTCTCTAGCTATTTGACTAGGTGCTATTGGCTGGAGTCTACATCACAAAAGAGCTGAAATAACCTGTGAGGCTATGAGCTAAAAGAGCTGAGTATAGCTGTCACATTTTGTGAGAAGAGTTTGAATTACAACTGAAGTCCTGAAGATGGAAGCAGAGAGCATATCAAGAGAGAACCCCAGTTTAGTGAAGAGAACTCAAGCAGAGGGCCCAGTCTTAGCTTGCAGTTCATTGACATCATCGGAACCCGTTGTTGGATCTATAGGAGAGCAAGAAGCGATGTCAGAGGGAATGAAAGGCTCTAGCTGAGATGCCACCTTAGGACTGGCATTATATATTTTCATCACCATTGTTGTGCACATCACCTCCATTAACATCATAATTATCATGATCTTTAGCACCATCACTCCCAGTAAATCAGTCCAATTTTAGATCTAAAAGAATAGAAATGCAGCCTCATTTTATTTGAGTCTAACTCTGCAGTTTGTTGACAATGTAGAAACCATAGATGGTACACACAAAAGGGATACAAAGATATATTCTCCAATTAGCTTTTCTGGTCAGTAGCTCACCATAGCACAAGTATAGTATGGGGGTGACATGCTTAGAATTCAGTTCATGTAGAAAATATCTAAATTTAGATGAGTTTTGAGGACTATTCTCATTTCTGGGAGGAACAGCAGCTTAAATAGTAGGTCTAAGAAAACCTATCTCCATCTAAAATTTTAGGCTAGTTCTAAACAGAAGCAGTGACTTGGAGTAACACTGTCTTATACTCAGGAAGGCCAAGGGAGGTGGAACTTTTTTCATATACACCAACAGACCTGAGGCACATTTTGATCACCACAAGTCATGAGTAAACTATGTAAGAATGAACACAGGGGTTGGTAGGATTCTTCTGGTGTCGTGGGAGATGGAGTGGGAGCTACTCTTGTCTATCAGCAGTTTCCACTTTTCCTATTTGGGAGGGGGCTAGAAGGTATCATTTATCATCATCACCTGTATCATCTCTCTTCATGGAGTAGTAGGTTGTATTCTGTATAGTAATGAGCCTCATACTGATGTAAAGCCTAGGGGCAGAGTGTGTATGTGTCTATCTATGTGTGTGTGTGTGTGTGTGTGTGTGTGTGTGTGTGTTAGACTAGCACTAGGTGGCCCCTAAGGCTCCTTCTGACCCTAAATCTATTATCCTGTGATTATGAATTATACATATTGAACCCACAAATTCTGTGGGGATGTAAAATATTATAATTATTGGTGGCAAATGTGGTGAATCAGAAAAAACTTCCTGGAAGCTGTATGTATTTGGGAAGCATTGAACAGAATTTAGAGGAGAATTATATTCTGGCAGAGGGAGGTGACGGCATGAGGGTAGGGAAAGGGAAAGGAGGGGAACCGTATTATCTGATAGGAAAAAGAGGTCTGCTGCTAAGAGTGTAGGGAGCTAGGTGGAAAAGGACAAATGAGTCCTTTGGTGTGGCTGTAGGAGGGTGGGGTGGGTTGAAGTCATGCTTGTGTCTTTGGCCTGCCTCCAGAGGAAGCAGATACTGGTGGGGCCCCTCGATCCTAGCCTTCTGCTTGGCCTGGTCCACTGACAGTGAGGTCATTAGAGTGGTCTGTAAGGGAAGCATCCTAAGGCCAAGGCAAGAAAGTTCCCATTTGCCCCTCCTACCCCAGCTGTTTTTTTTTTTCTTTTAAACACAATTTGTTCCTTACTGCTCCTCGTCTCCAGCCCCTCCCATCAGCCACCTGCTACGTTTGCCTCCTGATGATTATCGGCCATTCGTGGCTTGGCCCCACCCAGGCCTTCCTTCTCCAGATATTAATCCATGCTTCAGACCTTTCTTCATACTCTCCTCCCATTGGAATGGTTTGTGTCCCTTCCCCATCAGGATCTCTTAATCTTTGAGGTCATTGGACCATTGGGATTTATTTCTACCCTTCCAGATCTAGAGATTCCCAGACAGATGGAACATTTATTACATGATTACTTTGTGCCAGGGACCATACATGATGCTGGAAATATAACTAAAAGAAAAAAAAAGTTGCTGACCTTAAGGAGCTTACATTTTAATAGGGGGAAAGACAACATACAAAGGAGAATTTGTGTGTGTGTGTGTGTGTGTGTGTGTGTGTGTGTGTGTGTGTGTGTGTGTGTACTGGATGGTGAATAGTGAAGCCCTGAATGAAGCGAGCATAGTCAGGACCTCATGAAATCTGCTCCGGAGACTCACCAATTTAGAACAGGCTTCAGGGCAGAGGCATCTTTGGGGAAGAGGCAGAGAAATTAGATGGGGAAAGAAGGGAGAATATCACATTGGTTAGATCCAGTAGGGGAGGGTTTCGAGCCCTACACTTAGCAAGGAGGTCAGGATAGTAACCAGGGCCTTAGGACACCACTCTTCATTCCCTGCTCCTCCCCCCAAAGGGGATACAGGGCAGGATACACTTCATAGACACACACCTCATTACCCTTGAAGCCTGCTGATTGGTTGAAACAGCCTCATTTCCTTAAGCTGAAAAAGCATCATCCTTACTTCACTAGTTCCACCCTGTGGGCTGGTATTACAGAGAAGTAAGAGGTAGAGCTATAAGAGAGATCTTCATCTCTATATATGACATAAAGATGGGGCAGGTATCTTGATAACAGCTTGATAGTCTTGAGAGGTGAGTGTACATGGATAGGACCTGGGAAGTATGTTGGGGAAGGAGTGATCTAGTTTTTCAACACTAAGAACTTTGCCTCATATTGTACAGAAAAAAATGAGGCCATTTGCCATGAACTTCCCTTTCTCCTGGCTTTCTTACATCCTACCACTCGTGTGCTTTCTGCCACTCTCTCCTCCTTCACTCCTGTCTCACATGATGAAGTAGCCTTGCTTCTTACCCCTGTACCTGTTCAGGTGATCCTATTCCTTCCCATCTTCTCCAACAGACTGTCTTCTCTGTTGTCCCCACTCTTTCGCTTACTTTCAGTCTCTCCCTGCCTATTGGCTCATTTCCTACATGCTCACGTCTCCCCTCCGTTGATCCTTCCATCACCACTTCTTACATCTCTTCTGTTGTAGCTAAATTCCCTGAAAAGGTCACCCACAATTGGTTTCTCCACTTTCTTTCCTCCTAGTCTTTTCTTAACCCCTTACTCTCCAATCCATGCTCTTCACTTATAGTGACCCTGGCCTGCTGACTATTCCATAAACAAGAAACTCCATCCCTGGACTCCGGGCATCTTCTTTGGCTGTCCTCCATTCCTGGGATGTTCTCCCTCTTCCATTCTGATTGCTCACCTCCTGTTCAGTCATTTCAGCCATATCCAGCTCTTCATGACCCCTTTGGAGGTTTTCTTGCCAAAGATACTGGAGTGGTTTGCTGTTTTCTCCTCCAGCTTATACTACAGACAAGAAAACTGAGGCAAACGGGTAAGTGACTTGCCCAGGGTCACATAATTAGTGTCCGAGGCCAGATTTGGGATTTGAACTCAGGAAGTTCAGTCTTCCTGACTGTAGGCCCAGTACTCTAGCCACTACACCACCTAGCTGCTGGTTTCCTTTAAGTCTTAATTAAAATCCCACCTTCTAAAGGAAGCCTTTCCTAATCCCTCTTAATTCCAATATTTTCTTTTAATTATTTCCTATTTATTCTGTATATAACTTGCTTTGTATATGTTTATTTCCATGATGGTAATGATCCCTCGAATGAAGCAATGTCATCTGTTGGATAAGAAGTTAATTTGCAAACCCTCCTATAAGATTATATTATGGAAGAAGAAGATGGGGCTCAAGAGTTAAGGCAATTAATTCAGGCTGTTCACTGGAAGGTCAAATACTGAGGCTAAGACTTAAATATTTTGGCCACACAATGGGAGGGAAAGACTCTGATGTTGGGAAAGATTGAAGGTAAAAGGAAAAGGGGATGGCAGAGGATGGGACTGACAGTGCCATGAAAACAAGGTGCATGAGCTTGGACAGACTTCACAGTGTAGTGAAGGATAGAAGGGCCTGGCATGCTACCGGCCATGGAGTCACAAAAGATCGGACATGACTGAACAGTGGGCAGAAGCATCAGGGAATAGTGGATAGAGGGCTGGACTTATAATGAGGAAGATAGATTCCAATTTTGCCTCAGACACTAACTGTGTGACCCTAGGCAAGATAGTTAAGCTTTCTCGGTTTCAGTTTCCTCATCCATAAAATAAAGGGGTTGAACTTAGAGATCTTAAAGGTTCCTTCAATTCTAGATCTATTGACTAAGGTCTTATACTTGAAGGATCTGTGATCCCCTCTCTGATGGAGATTGTGACTATACTAGCAGTTGGGAGATGGTTTAAAAGTCTCTGAGGACAATTATTAACCACCCCCTCTCATACACACACCTCCCCCGTCAACCTGGCAGTGAGCACTCTTTTACTTAAGTGGGTTCATCTTGAAATGGTAATCATTCAGTCTGTCAACTGGACTTTTCCAATTGTGTAGGACAGTAACCGACTAACAAATATTCGTTAAGTCACAGGGATGTAAGTCCAGAGAATGAAACAATTCCTATTAAGAAGGAGCGTATATCCTAACAGGGGAGCCCACAAGGGCATATCAAAATAAGTAAAGCAAAAAATAAAGTTAATAAATACAAATGTGTACAAGGTGGTTAAATATAAGGTAGCTTCAGTCACCTCTAGGCTATGACAGAGCATGAGAAAAGGGCTTTGGTAAAGGTAGCTCAGCTTATGCAGCTAGCAAGTAGCTAGTTCAAATGTTCGATGGGAATTTGAACCCAGCTCTCAGATTCCAAATCCAGTGCCCTTTCTGCTATACCATGCTGACAGTAGTAAAGCCTATGATCTGCTGTTCAGTTATATTACTATAAAAATTGAGATTTAGTGTGGTGAAGAGGGGTTTCAAAAGTCTCTTTGGATGGAGAGAAGCTGGATGCCAGGGCATCCTGACTTGGAACCACTTAGAAAAGTCTTCTCGACCTTGGTTTAACTTGGTACTGGTAACAGAATTTTGTCCTGGAGCAAACTGGAGTCAAATTAGGTACTCAAGTTCTCAAGAGTATTAAAAAAGAGAATAGAAAAGGATAGAATGGAGATTGCGAGAGAACCAGTTGATATATGGTGAAAGAATGTGAAAGGGTGTTGTCTTCATTAAATCTGGAGTACCATGTACTGTCCATTTGATAATTGAAAAGAAGCCACTAAATCAGCAGTGGGGAAAGGATATTACTATACCTACATTCAAGAGTGAAATTTGTCTCATGAGAGACAAATAGAATAATTTTCTTTAATTTTTAAAATTCATAACGAAAAACCTAGTCAAAAGCAAGTCTGTTAAAAGTAGTTGACGGAGGATTAGAATGTTATAAAGGGAAAAAGAGTTTCCTGGGAATTAAGAGATTTGGGAGAGCCTGAGCCTATGCCTATTCTTTTCACACTGTGAAGGAATTGATCCCTTGGGAGGAAGGCCTTCACAGGGATGCCAGTTGAATTGGAGTGAGGGGGGACAGTGGTGCAAGGAGCATTAAATTTGGAATGTGGAGACCTTGTTTGAATCTCAGTTCTTTTACTTCCTAGTGGTGACTGGGGCCAGTCATTTTAGCTTCTGTTTTCTCTTTAGTAAAGTGGGGATTATAATACCTGCATTATTTACCTTATGGAGTTGTTGGGGGAAAAGGAACCTTTGCCTTTAAAAGAGTGGTATAGAAATGCGAGTGCTCATTAGTGATAATTGGAGATGGAGTGGAAGGGGAGGTGAAACTGGGAAAGCTTGTTGTCTTAGCCTTGAATTCCTAACGGAGCTCTGAATGATTATAATCTGTCGAATGAATGGAGGAGAGTGACCAGGATGGTGAAGGTCTTAGAATAAGAAAGGTCAATCCTGGTGATATTTAGTCTAAAGGGAAGACTTAGAAGGGACAGGAAAGCCATCTTCAAATATCTGAAGGACATTCACCTGGAAGAGGGATTAGATTTGTTCTACCTGATCTCAAAGGGCAAAAGCAGAACCAAGGGGGACAATTTTAAAGGGAGCAAATTTAAGATCAGGAAAAACTTTTCTAGAGATCTATCCCAAAGTATAACAGGTTGTCCTTGGGGGCAGTGGGATCTCCCCCAGCCGGAGAGCTGGCAGAATGGCTGGGTAGTTTGTAGTTTTCTTTCCGCCTCAGACTCTGTAATTCTTATTTGTCTGGGTCTGACTGTGACCCTAGGCCATCCTGGGTCTGACACCCTAAGCTATGTGGATTCTCCCTCAAGCTTGCCTAGCACTCCTTATCCCTCTGCTACAGTCAGGCTGGTCTCCAGCATGCCAGACATGGGGAGAATGGTATGTGTGGGAAGGGGGATGCAAACACTTTCTCTATTCCCAATGTTTTGAGGTAGCCAGGGTGGAGGACTAGGGAAGAAGGGATAGAGGAGAAGGAGGAGGAGGGAGAGGAAGAAGAGGAAAAGGATAAGGGGGTCAGGGAGCTTAGAAAGGGAAAAGAAAGAATGAGAGGAGAGAAGAGAGGAAAGGAGGTTTGGGGAAAGGAAAGGGGACAGAAAGAAACTAAACTGGGGAAGCGAGACAATATAGGGAAGGAGGGATGAGGGAGAAGCAAGAGGACAGAAGGAATGAGACAGGGAGACTTGGGAAGACAACATGGGGAATGGAGAGAAGACAGAGAGAAGGTATGAGAGAGAAGAGAGAGGGTAGGGAGGTTTGGAGAGGCCATAGACTGGAAGGAAAAAAGAGAAGACAGAGAAGGAGAAGCCTTGGGGAAAATGGAGAATTGAAGAGAGAAGGGAAGAGGTGGGGGGAGGAAGGGAAGGGTGAAGAAAGAGGAAAGAGGGGCGGTTTAGGGCAGGACCAGCAGGGGTCACTGCAGCTCCAAGTAACCCCAAGGGAGAGCCTGTCTCCCTACCATGAGCTGCCTCCCCCACCCCCATTAACCCTTACTGTGCTGTACCTAAGGAAGGGAGGAGCAGTTCCTTAGGTTAGTCAAAGGATGGGTTCTGGGTGTTGGGAAGTGGAACTTGCCCAAGAGCTTTGTGTAAGCTGCAGTGTGAACATTGAATAGGGAAAGGTCAGAGGGCATGGGTGTGTTTGTGGGGTGGCGTCAGGCCAGGGTCTGTGGGTTGGAGGGGAGGGTGGGGACATATTGTTTGCCTCCTCATTCTTCCACAAACTGAGGTTAGGCATAGGAAAGTTCCCAAAGAATGCTAGAGCGAGGAGCAGCCAAGAGATCCTCTAGCCTTCCCCTACTCTCTCACTTTATAGGTGAGGAAGATGAGGCACCGTACAGTTAGTTGTCATGCCCATGCAAGAGCAATATGAGTAGTAAAGCCAGGATTTGAGCCTCAGCCTCTTAATTCCTAGTACAGCATTCTTTCCACTCCCATCACCCTCATAGTAGAGCTAGTTTACTAAGGAAATGCTGTGAAAACCTTTTCTATAAAGTAACATTGGACCAATGCTCATCTGGGCTTGATGAGGACTCAGTTTTCTCATTTGTAAAATGAGTGGGGCAGGAGTGGGGATAGATGAGTTAGATTAGATACTCTCTAAGATCCCCTCCAACTCTAATAATCTATGTTTCTTCCAGTTTGAAGACAGAGCAGTGATGAGATGACCTCTTAACTATCACACTAAGAAAAAAGGTAGTATGAAAGAAGGAAGGAAACAATTATTTATTAAGTGCCGACTGTATGCTGGGCACTATGCGATCTTCACAACAACCCTAGGAGGTAGGTGCTATCATTAGCCCCACTTTGCAGCTGAAGAAACTGAGGCAAATAAAAGTTATATAACTTACCCAAGGTCAGACAGTAAATGTCTGAAACGGGATTTAAGCTCATGTGTTCCTGATTTCAGGCCCAGTGTTTCATCCACTGGGCCACCTAGATGCCTCTAGTGTCAGGAGGAACACAACACATACGCAGGTAAGGAAATCAAAACGATCTACATGGTAATAAGAAGTAATTTCCAAGAAGGAAAGAGTGCTAACCAGTGGGAAGATCAGGAAATGCCTCATGATTGAGCTTGGAAGGAATCTGGAGAAAAGAGAATGTAGAGAGGCAGAGTGATTCTGTAGGAAAGCCCACCCACCATATTTGGAGTGAGAGGACCTGAGTGGGGATACAACCTCCCTGTCACTTTCTTGTCACTTCTATTGCTGGGTTTTAGTTTCCTTTCCTGTAAAAAAGGGTTTGGGTGAGATGACTCCTTATGTTCCTTTTAGTTTCAAATCTTTTATCCTGTTAAACTCCTGATTCTTCAAAACAAGATGGTCTCTACAATCCCATCTAGTTCTAGATCTTCTGACCCAAGGTCACACAGTTAATTAGTGGCAAAGTCAGGTCTTTTGACTCAAAGCCCAGTGTTTTTTCTTGTAGAGCTGAGGGGGTTACCCATTAAGCTGTTATCAGTCATTAGTACCTCAGTATGAATGAATTTATCAGACCTTTCCAAAGGTGAGTGCAGTTGGGGCAGCTTTGATTGTGGCAGGGTGGGGGTGGGGGTGCAGGAAGGCCCACAACACAGAAACCTCATCTGTTCTAAAACTTCTAGTCCAGGGTTGGGGAACCTGTGGCCTCAAGGCCACATGAGTCCTTCTAGGTTCTCAGATGCAGCTTTTTAACTGAGTCCAAGTTTTACAGAACAAATCCTTTTATTAAAGGCCACAGGTGGCCATAGGTTTCCCACTCCTGTTCTAGTCAGTCCAAACTCATAAGACTACCTTGTTCTGAATGCAGTCCAGAATCTTCTCCAAATCTGACTTGTTATAAAATCTAACTATGATCTACTCAGAGTTGTTTTTTCAGTATGTATAGGCAGCCCTTCAAATACTAAGTCTAAATCCAAATACCTATGCGTACATAGATATGTGCATCTATATCCAGAGAAGCAAACTTAGCATTTGAAAGGTTCTTACACAGAAGAATTGAAGGAAATAATATATGTAGAGTGTTTTGCTAGTTAAAGGAGCCATCCTTTGACTACTTCTTAAAGAGGCCTATTCACTGAATAGTGAGTACTTGAATAGGCCTTGGTCTAGAGGGACCAAGGTCTTCCATTGACTCCTGGGTCATCTCCAGTCATCCTGATGAATATCTGGATCCAGATGACTCAGGAGGGGAAAGTGAGGTTGGTGACCCTGCACAGCCCTCCCTCACTCAAAACAAAGTCAGGTGCAAGTCATGTCATCATTTCTCTGATGGCATGGTCTTCTTCAGCAAAGAAGGACGAAGATGACAACATATATAAATATGTGATGTATATCTATAATATGCATAAATATAATATATATATTATATATACATGTATACATATATACACATATATGTGTGTCAGGAGTCAGACTTGGAGTCAAGAAGATTCATCTTCCTGAATTAAAACCTGACTTTAGGCACTTACTAGCTGTGTGACCTTGGGCAAGTCACTTAACCCTTGTTGCCTCAATTTCCTCGACTGTAAAATGAGCTGGAGAAGGAAATGCCAAAACCATTCCAGTATATTTGCCAGTAAAACCCCAAATGGCATCATGAAGAGTGAGACAACTGAACAACCAAAATAGTTGTAACATATATTTGTTTTCTCTGAAGTAAATTTCCTTCTGAGGTGATCAGTAGGTGCTCTGAATCCTGCTGGGCTTACGATTAGACTTTCCTGTCTCCCTTCTTCCCATATATCTAATATTGTAGGAGTCTAGGACTCTTCCAATAGAGCAGAGGAACTGGAGGAGGAAGAGAGCAGAGGAGGAGGGACCCTGCCTTGCCTGTCAGAAAATACCAGGCCTATTTAAAATGTCAAGTGGGTGGAGGACTGTGGGACAGGGAGGGAAGCCTTTCTGGAACAGAGAGTGGAAGGAGGAGTAGGAACAGTTGGAGGAGGTTGTAGGGGAAGGGGACAGATGTGGGTAGACAACAGGCTTGAGAAAGGCACACAGTGTCCAAACTCTATCAATCTTCCTTCCATCCTTCTGGAGAAAGTAGGGCCAGAAGATTAAGAAACCTTTGGCTGATAACTTAGAATAAAGGAGGTGTCAAAGAATTAGGGAATACCTCCCATTCCCAGTTACCTGCATGGGGCTTGTCCACTCTGTGGCCTGTCAGTAGCATTTCATCCAAGGTAGCCTTTTGGTTTCTTCTCCATTTTGCCTTCTTCTTGTTTCTCAGACCAGCCCATTCCTGGATATCTCATTCTTTGTCAGTTATTGAGTGTTTGTCGTTGTCATTGTTGTTGATTTCTGCTTTTCTTTCTCTATTCCTATATTTCAAAGATTTCATCTTTTGGGGTGCTCCCTCCACCAAAGTTGACTACAACTTTCTTCTGTCTTCATGAGTGTCTATTGCCAGGAGATACTTTGATCTGTGGTCAATCTGATAATTAACCTCTTTGAATTCATTAGTTAGTCTGGTCCTTAGAAGGAAAACATACAGTCTACTACTGAGCCCACACTTAAAAACTTTCAGCTTGGTAGGACGTGGCAGAGCTTGCGGTCGATTAGCATATAAAGAACCTAGGGTTACTTCCAGGATGAGGTATCTGGGTAGTTTGGTATTTCAACACTAGGTGGTGCTGCTAATCACTAACCTGATCCTGTTTTACAAGAAGCATTTATATTCGTTCTTGGTGCATTCTTCAGTCATCCTATTGAGTCACTGAGTATAGGAGCTGTGGTTAATGGTGCTTCCATCTTCCAGAAACTCTTCCTCCTCTAAACTTGCTTTATTTCATGGAGACCTACTCACAGGACCTTGGCATGATGGAGTCAACTCTTCAGGTATGCTTGGATGCTGTATATAACATTTTGCTCTTGGCATAGAATCAATAAAAGCAACAAAGCAACACATTATTCAACACCTAATCTATAGCTGTGCAAATGCACCCTTTCTCAGTTTCTAGATAATACATATGCTGCTCTGGACCCAGGAGATACAGGGAATGTTGATTATCTCCAATGTGTTCTGTCTGTAGAACTTGTTTGTACACAGTTGTTTGCATGTTGTCTCCCCCATTGGATTGTGAGCTGTGTGAGGTCTTTTTTTTTAGTTACTTTTTCATATCCTTAGCACTTAGCACAATGCCTGGCACAGATGAGGTACTTAATAAATGTTTACTATTTGACCAACTATTGACTGGTTACTGTGACTAATTCATTGTGCCTGCAGAGGAGGTGCTACCCACCTGCCATCCTACCCATACGTTTCTGCTCTTGAACCTTTCAGCTCAAGTTTCTGCATCTTATAAGTATATCATATCCTTTCTGACCCTCTCAGTCAAAAGCCAGTCTTGACTACTGACTCCTTTTCTCCTCAACCTTTTAGTTTCAGAAGAGTGGTGGTGGTGGTGGATTGAAGGTGTTACAGATAGAATAAATATTACCTTACATTTATTTATGAAACTTATATTTTATTTATTTGCAAAGCCTTACATTTTGTTATTTACATGTTAATTTACTTACAAAGTCTTTCATTTATTGATTAAGATTTTCCTATCTAGTATTTTATGTAGATATTATAACAGTCCTATGAGGTAGGTACAGTAAGTATTAGTATCTTCATTTGACAGAAGAGGCAACTGAAGCCTACAGTAAAGACTTGCTACATGGCTAGTTTATGGCAGAACCAGGACTTGAAGCTCCATTACTTGATTAATTGCTAAGAGCTCTTTCACATAAGCACATGCCAAACAACTGGGAAAGAATGTCTATGGCAGATAAGAATCATGGTATAGTGGAAAGAGTGATAAATTTGGAGTCAGAGAACATGGGTGTGAAGTGTGTGGAGAGACTGCACAATGGATAGAAAGGCTCGTCTTGGAATCAGGAAATCTAGATTCCAGTTCTACTTGGGCATTCATACCAGCTCTGTGACCATGGATGGTCAAGTCACAACCTCTCTGTACTCCATGGAAATGCTCTAAAACTCTAGAAGTCACTGATGAGTTCCTGGGAGTTCTCAACATAAGATGAAATTACAGGTCTGATTTTTCTTTTTTTTTGTAAAAAAAAAGACTATTTAGTCCCAACCCCTCATATAACAGATGTAAAAAATTGAGGTCCAGAGAGAAGGGATGATCAATTCAATTGATAAAGATTTTGCTGGGGAAGGACAACAGCTTCCTACAGGCTGACCAGGTTAGGGCTCAAGAAAGGGCGACAATGACCTTTTACTTAGGACTTACTTCTCTTAGGGAGACAGAAATATTTCATTTTGTTTGGGAGCAGGGCAGAATGTTCAGGAGTTAATGGGTCCAGGGACTCAATCCCTACTGTTTAGTCCTCAGAAGAAAAGGGCAGACAGGGCACATGCTTCCTTGATGGAGGTACACTAGAAAAGGGACTTAGTCAGAGGCTGTATTTACCAGGCTCATAACTTGCAATTTTTACATGTGAAAAAGGTCGGGGTGGGGAGCCCACCTGTAGTGTTCACCAGGAGGGAGGAAGTATTTATTAAGACACTTTGAGTTTTTTATATTGGTAAAGGCCTGACTGCTGGAAGGAGAAATATAGAGCTGGTTAGGCTAGGGGCTGCAGGTACTTCAGGGAGGAAACATGCCCCAGGAAAGGACTGCTAATTCTGAGGGAGGGACTGGGTATAAAGAAATCCTCCTCTGGTGTAGCCACAGGATATCGAAAGCCTACCTCTAGGTGGTTCCATTGGCTCCCAATACTTTTTGGCTCCCTGAAGCAAGACTCTGATTGTTCCACCCAGGTTATGACTCTGATCTTGATCCTGTCCCTGTCTCTACGGAGGCTATAACATGCCTACCAAGACCTATCGCCTTCTTCAACTTTCTAGGGTGACAGGGGAAAAGATTAGGGTAGATTTGAGGGGAAACGTGTCCCAGTTCCAAACCTCAGGGAGGAAACATAAATGTGTCTATCTTCCTTTCCCCCACTTCCTCTAGTGGAACAAAGCTGCTCTTTCCATTGTGGACAGGTCAGAGTGCCAGTGTGATGTCAGGCTTCCCTTGGGGTGTGTCTGTGTATGTTTATATGTGCGTGTGTATGTGCGTGCATATGCATGTGCTTGCACCAAGGACTGTATAATGAGCTCTGTATGTGTGTATATGTGTATGTGTGATGCAACTGAACTTTACATAACCTGATGCAACACGGAAGTTATGATCCCGTGAGGTGAGGGCGAGAAGCTGGGCTAGCACCCAAACCACAAGAGCATTTGACTTGTGGCTGCCAGGTCTTTGGGCAGGTGGGGGTGGGGGAGGGGGGGCAGGGATGGTTGTGGACAATTTACCCATCACTAGGTGCCTATATCCTGGTACCTGTGGCAGGTACTGGGGTTTTGAATGGGGGGAGGATGGGGAGAGGAGTAAGTGGGTACTACTAGTCCCCTCCTGTCCATTTTGAGTATATTATGACTGTGGAGTGAGGAAGAATAAGACTGGTTAAGCTTCCTCATTAGGACTGTTTCGACCTCCCCTCCTTGCCTACCAACCCATCTCTTTCTGCCTGAAAGCCCTTAATGCTATTACCCCTGCTTCTTCTACATGGGGTTCTAGATAGCAGTATCCCAAGTATCTCCATCAGATACTTCTGACAGACCCAAAACCACTTATGGGGTACCCTGGAGAGTTGTTGGCACTGGGATGTGGGAGGAGATGGCTGATGAAAATTGGCACCATCTTGCCCCAGTGTGCGTTCTGCATGGGTGGTGGTGACATAGCTGCCAGAGAGCCCTCCCCCTTTCTCTTCCTGCCCTGAGCAAGGGCTGATCCATCTCCATTCCAGTTTCTTTGTCCCACCTGCTCTAAGACCGTGGTGATGCAACTTGCCTGGTAAATTTCCACAGTGGTGGGCAGACACCAGGGGCTGCATGCTGTATTGAATGGGATGGAGTGCAAAGTTAGTACTCTCCCCAGTACTGCCCAGGCTAACCCCTAGAAAGTCAGGCAGAGGACATTTCAGTCCCTCTCTGTAAAACACCTTCCCCTAAGACCAAGAAGGAACAGATAGGACAAGGTCCCTGGATTGACCACTCCAACCCCCATGGAATCACATCTCATGATAACCAGTGGAGAAATAACATCAGTTCAATTAAAAATCAATTCACAGAATCTCAAAATTGGAAAGGACTCAAGCATTTGGGGTTATGACTATGGGATGTATGTAAGGAATGAGTAAATGAAGAAATATGGAGAAGAGAGAAAGAGAGCAGAGTGAAAAAAACCTGAAAATGGTTAATATGGGGGTAAGTTCAAAGGCAGGAGAATATAGGCAGATACATAGTTTATAGATATATAACATTGTATGTAATTGATCTGAAAGAAGAGAAAGTATAGTGTGAAACAATTGGACTTGGAGTCAGAAGACTTGTCTCTTGACTACGGCAACTAGACAGTGACATGGTTGAATAAGCACACTGGAGGGGAAGCCTCTTTCCACTCACCACAACTCCCAGTTACCCCAGTCCTCTCTGGGCTTCAATTTCCATGATTTGTTGTTGCTGTTTCTGACTCTTCATGACTCCATTTAGAATTTTCTTGGCAAAGATAATGGAGTGATTTACTGTTTCCTTCTCCAGCTCATTTTACACATGAGAAAACTGAGGCAAATAGGGTTAAGTGACTTCCCTAGGGTCATACAGCTGGTAAGTATCCAAGGCTGGATTTGAACTCAGGTCCTCCTGTCACCATGCCCAGTGCTCTATTCACTGTGCCATCTAGCTACCCTAATTTCTATGATGGGTTTGCATTAAGTGACCTCTAAGTTTTCTTCTAGTTTTAATGTTCTGTGATTCCCTAATTCTGAGTGGGGTTTGGCCTACTATCTGGAAAAATTAGATTGGTGGTTTCTATCCCCAAATCCTAGTGAGTCTTTGACCAGCTTCCTGCCCTTCCTCCTACTTCCTTTCCCCAGTATTTCCTCCTCCCCCCAAGGCATTCCTTGGGAATTGGGATCTAAGAAGACAGCTAGGAAGTCCCACAGGTGCCAGTGGTCCTCAGCCCCATTCTCTAGTCTTTCTACATTATTCTGTACCCATCTCTTGATGAAAGGCACCATTCAGGCCATGCCCAGATGAATATGTTTTTTCCATGACTGGGAGGCTTAGCAGGGCTCAGGAGATACTCCTAAACTGATTGGGTAGTTTTTTAGTTTCCTCTCTGAGTATGATTCCCCTCTGCTTATATCTCAGGTAGCTGGGGGTCCGGTCAGCAAGTCAAGGAACATTTGTTAAGTGCCTTTTATATGCCAGGAGCTGTGCTAAATGCAGAAGATGCAAAGGAGGGTAGGGAAAAAAAAGTCCTTGCTCTCAAGGAGTTCACAATCTAATGGATGGGGGAAGAGGCTTCTCTTCAGGCATTCCTCTTCAGTTATTCTCTGGTTATCGACAATCTTGAATTGTACTATTTTATTGGCCCTGTTTTACTGTGCTTGGTGCACTCATCCCAGAGCCTCTGGTCTGATGGAGGAGACAGCCACCCCCTGGGGGAGCTCCTAGTCTGTCACAGAGTCCCTAGCCTGAGGGAAAAGCTCCACATTCCTTGTCTTTTATTCCCCAGAGGGCCCCTGTTTTAGTCTGGTAGGTACATTTCTCCAGCCAAAGCTCAGGGGAATCCAGTGCCTAATACAGGGCCTGAAACATCGTAGGTGCTAATAAATATCTGTTGGTTGATTGAATTAAGTGTAGGAAGATGGAAATAGGGCAAGAAAGAAAAAAAGCCCTGGGATTCTGTTTCATCCCTGGTCAACAACCATAGAGAACATAGCTGGAGAATTTTTGAATGGGAGAGAGGCTCCAATTATAGCTTCCTACCCATGTCTATGGGTGGCAGATACTGCTTTAAGAGTCTATGGCAGATTCTGAACTTTTCCCCAGCACTGAAACATTGTCCTGAAATCCTTGTCCTTTCCTCCCAGAGATTGCCCAAACCCCTTTTCTGCCATTTCTCCACAAGGTCAACATCCAGGCTCTCCTTGTCCTAATAGTGGCAACCCAAACCCTTGGTGAGAGAAACTATGGCAGCCTCTTCCACTTTCCTCTTTCTCCTCTCTCTTTCCTCTGCCTCCCTCTCATTTGCTCTTAGTTCTTCCCTTTCCAGTCAACTGGTCTGTGTAGGTATGGGGCAGGGTGTTATGGGCTCAAGATTTCTGTTCATTTTCCCTGCTGGGAATAGGTAGACCAGCTGAGTCTGCCACCCCCACCCCCTTCATTATTCTGGAGGAGAGCAAAATTTGCAGTCATCTTTCTCCCTATTCCTCTCTTTTTCAACTTTTCTCTTCCCTGAGGCATAATTCTGCTGGGAGTACTTAGGTTCTCTGTCCCTAAAGAACATAGGAAAGTAGTGGGGCTCATGTTTGGGGTGGGGGCGTTATATCTGTTAAGGTAGTTCAATTTTTCTAGACACTTTCATCAGCAGAAACAACTGTGTCTCTGGCTGTCCTAACATGTCCAGGCAGGGGGTTCTCCACCCTATCTCAATAGGGCCCCTTGCTGCTCCCCCCTCCTCCAGTAAAGACTCATTCTCACCCTTCCCCGGATGTAGGGGACAGGCTGAGGCAGGCAGGGACACACTCAGTTTCCCTTTTCCTGCTGCCTCTCCCTAGGGTTGACACCCACTCCCCCCTCACCTTTTCTTTGGGGAAGATAGATCCAGAATCTTTGAGTTAGGGGCACCAGGATCCAGGAAAAGAATTCAACAAAGGAGGGTATTTATAGACTTCTTTCTTCTCTAGGGTCTTGGCTATCCCATTCTGAGATATCTTCCTTGGTCACCCTTCCCCTTACTATTTCAGGCTTGGGGGGAGTTTCTGGGGAGAAATATGAAGAGGGGGTCTTCTTGGGACAGGGCTAACTCTTCTGGAGGGGACACAATCAGGAAGAGGGGTCTTATAGTTGGAAGAGGTCATGGAGGGTTCAAGGAACTTCTCCCTTTTTCCCCCTTGAGTATTAAACATTTTTATTGATTTTTTTTTTTTAGGTCACTTTCATCAGTCAAATATACTCCTCTCTCCTTCCCAGAGATCCATCCTTTGTGACAGAGTTGAAAAAGAAAGCAGTTCAGTGAAACTGACCTCTCAACTGAGGCTGAAAATACATACAATGTTCATGACCCCAGACCCCAACTTCTTAAATTACTCAGCTGTTGTAGACCCATAGAATGTCATCAGAGAGGCACCCAGGGATCCAACCCTCTCATTTTTACATATTTGGAAACTGAGGCCCAAAGAGTGAAAGGATCGAACACATCCAGGCATAGCAAAGCTGAGAAGAGAACTCAGTTCTTAACTCATGTCAAGACCTCTTTCTACTGTGTCAGTTGTCTGGCCACAGAGACGGAAAGAGATGCCCTGAAAACAGTTTCTTTTTGGATGAAATTAATTGGCCCAGACAGGTACTTAATCTTAACCTTGGCTTCCAACCACAGAGCAGACTGACCCAGAAACACTGAGAAATGAGCCTTATGGAAGGCTCATATGTGGAATGTGGAATCGTTCCCCAAATCTTTTTAAGAACAGGAAAGGCTAAAGGTGGTAGTGAGGAGGAGGAAAAGAAATCCTGTAGGGGATTGTGGAGTTAGGTGAGATAACTTTGTAAGTGTCTAGTACATGGGTTTCTGGCTATTTAGCTACCTGACCAGCACCTGTTCTTCCTGGGTGGTGGTGAGGAGAGCTGGCCCTTGTGGAATGAGAAAAAGATAACAATTCCAGAGTCTTGTCCTCTCATCTGTGAGCTCAAAGCAGAGCCATAGGGCCAGCCAGGGTAAAGACTAGGATCTGATAGGTGTGAGTGGAGTGAGGACAGAAACTGGAGAAAGACTGAGCTTTGAAGCCTCACTCATATACTTACTAAGTATGTGACTTAAGCTCTCTGGGCCTGTTTCCTCAGTTGTAGAATGAGGGAATTGGACTTTATGAGCTCTAAAGTCTCTTCCAGTTCAGAATCTATAATCTAGTGATTCTGTGGGTAGGGCATCTTTAGCCCAACTTTACAGGTTTGGGGATCAAAGCACCAGGTCAGATTTATATGAAAAGGGCAGATGGCTTTTGAGATAAATGCGTAACTCCAAGTGTCTCAACGTCCAGGCTTCAACTAGTCATAGACCAGTCCTAAGACCCATTGGTGGGCAGAGCCCTGGGTTGGTGGGTACAGACATAGTTCCTGAACTTGGAGTCAGATGGACTAGTCTGAAGAATGGTCTCCATTCTTAGGGGCTCTGGTTTAACATACTTAGTCCTTCTTAGACAACCTTGATTGCCAGTGGCTTCCCTCTAGGATTATCTCCAATTTATACTGTATGTATATATTTTGTATATTATTGCCCCCGTTAGACTATAAGCATCTTAAGAACAGGGACTTTTTTGGCCTTTCTTTTTATTGCCAGCTCTTATCACAGACTGCCACATAGGTGGCATTTAATAAATGCTTCTTGGACTTACTTTGACTAGGGAAGGGTCTCTAGGTGAACACTGGAGATTCCTCTGGACAGCCAAGCTCCCTTTCTACCTTCTCCCTCTCCCCTTCCCCCTACTCCCAAGGTTGTGTGCATGTGGGTGAGTCACTGACATCTTTGGGCTCTGATTCTTCCTCTGGACAATGAGTCCCTGCCCCTCCCTGTCTCCTAGGGTTGGAGGTGGGTAGGTGAGAGAACCAATAGGATCCTGAGTAGGAAAAGGCTTTGAATTCAGGAGCTGGGTGGTCCCCCTCCTCCCCATCTCTTCCCCTTCTCGAGCCTGCAGCAGTTCTTTCCAAGGGGACTACAGTCACACTTTAGTGAAAACATTATCACCTATGATAAGCATGTGACACAGCACTCAGACTTATGGCCCTACCTTTGGGGAGCTTATAGTCAGAGACAGTCACACAGATGGGGACTTTCAAAACAGTCAGTCAAAACTCTGACACTGTTAAGTATGCTTGTAACATATACAAGGGAGGGGGTAAGTTTAGGTGGGGGAGGCAGTGTGGGGCAGGAGAATGCAGTTAAGACATCATGGAAAGAATACTTTTTGGAGTCTGAAGAGATCTAGGTTCCATTCATAACCCTGGTGTTTGTCTCCCATTTTGACCTTGGGAAAATTTCTTTCCTTCTTAGGGCTCCAGTTTTGTAAAATGGGGGAATAGGCAATTTTTAAGGTCCTTTCTAACTCTAAATGCTATGATCCTAGGTATGTATTTAAGGTAGTTATGGGGTGAGGAGAGAAGGGTGAAAGTTGCCATGGGGGTGACAGATGGCGAAATTGATAGCTAGGTAGTACAGTGGATAGAGTCCCAGACCAGAAGTCAGGAAGACCTGAGTTCAAATATGGCTATAACTATTTACTAGCCGTGTGACTCTGGACAAGTCACTTAAACTCTGTTTGCCTCAGTTACCTCATCAATAAAATTGACAATAATTAAAGCACCTACCTTCAAGGGTTGTTTTGAGGATCAACTGAGATAACAATTGTAAAATGCTTAGCAGAGAGCTAAGCTATTAGACAAGCGTTTCATTGTAGGAGACCTTACTGGAAGTGACACGAGGAGGAAAATGTTAGCAGCACAAGAAGCAAGTGAGTTGGTAAATACAGTTTGGAGATTTCAGGCAGAAGATGTTTGTGACTGACAAAAGTCTCTGGATTAGAGATGGATGGGAGACATGACAGGGCAAAGGGACCAGGCAAAAGTTGGGGCTAAGGAGAGAAGTAGGTGCAGGTTAGGTATGCCTTCAGGGGGTACCCCTAAATCTTTTTAATTTTGTACCATGGAGGACTGGCATGCTGGTCCTCTCTTGTTCCTCGTCTTTGAGATCTTTGAAAGTGGGTTAAGGGGAGAATGTGTCATTTGGAGAGGGATTCCACAGGTATAGACAATACAGTTGAGCTGAAGACAGAGGTAGACAGCTTCCTAGAGCTGACCCTAGACTGCATATTTGACTGGCCCAGAACTCTGAGCTCAGCCTAGCTCCATCCAACTTGAGCCCATCAGAGGGCTCAAGGAAGATAAAGTGCCCTTCTCTTGGAGGAAGGGACTGCTGGACCAGAAAGAAACTGTAAACCATCAGGATAGCAAATGGGTGATGGACATCTTCTCTTTCCCTCTTGGATATACTATACTCTTGGTCTCATGTGAGGAAAGGATTCCCCCTCTACCTCCCTCCAACGTCAATAGACATTTCTTTTAAATTATTGTATACATGTAATATACACCTTAAAAACATCAAACTATGTAGTAGAAATTCGTAGCCTTCTACACAACCTTTCCCCCAAGTTTTCCCCTATATGTTGAAATGTTCATTTCTTTGATGATTGTTAAATTCGTAGTAAAAAAAAAAAAAAGAAGAGAAGAGCATAAGGGACTTTGTCAAATGATTTGCTAAAATCCAGGGAAACTAATGTTTACAGCATTCCCAGTCTGACTTCCCCACTGGGTCATTCTCCTTTCCTTGCCTCCACTGTGTTGTCAGACAGATTGGGTTCAGAAAAGGCAGACTCACTTGGATATTTGCCAAAGTCAAACAGCTTGGATCTCTAAAACATAGAGACAAATTAAATGAGACATGTTTTTTAAAAGATAAAAATATTAGGCATCTACTAAAGGATGTACTGTGTGCAAGGCATTGTGCTTGGTTTCCCCTGTTGTAGAATAGTAATAGCTGTTGCACTATCTGAGTCACAGGGCTGTCCTGCGGATCAGATACTTTGTAAATCTTCATGCTCATCTAAATATGAGCCATTTTTCATTATTACTAATGATGATACCTGGTGGTCTGGGGGAGTAGCTTGGGGAAGGGAAAAGATCATGAACCCCCTTTGCATATTCCATGCCCTGAGATGGTCTCCTCTACCCTGAACTTTTTCCCTTCTACAGTAGCTCTCCATGGTCTTACTCACGGAAATACTCCCCCCCTTTTATTTTCTTTCAGCTTAGATTGTCTAAGGTTATGAGACGGTGGGTAGATGATAATTCCATCTTGAAGGGCTTTTTGAGTCAGTAAGTTGGTAATTATTACCCACTTTGCCAGGTACTATGCTAAGCACTGTGGGACACAAAGAAAGGAAAAACCAGCTCACGCCTTCAAAGGGCTTTACGTTTTAAGGTGGGGGAAGATAACATGAAAAACACTATACATGCAAGTTATATACAGGGTAAAATGGAAAGTAATTTCAGAGAGAAGGCATTTAGCAGTTGGGGGTGCGGGGGAAGGATGGGATTGGGAAAGGCAAGAGATGTTATGTGAGTGGAGTCTCAAAGGAAAGGAGGGAAGCCCAAGAGGTAAGGTGAGGAATGATTGAGTTCTACGCTTTGGGGCAGCTAGGAAAAAGGCAGGAGGCAGGGGATGGAGTTTTATGTGTGAGAAACAGGAAAACCAGTATTGTTGGATTTGGAGGGCAGTAAAGTGTAGGAAGGCTGGAAAGGTAGGAAGGGGCCAAGTTGTTATTGGTTTTAAACGCCAATTTAAAAGGAGTGGGGGAGACAGTGTTTCTAGGCAAAGAGTGGATGCAGTGTGTGTACTGGGGGGAAGGGAGCAGGAATTGTTCTGCTATTTACTGACTGGGACAAAGAGACAGCGGAATTATTTTTTCTGTCCTGCATCAAACACTACAGTTAAACCTGAGTCACTAGTGGGGCGTGGGGTGTGGGGTGGGGAGTAAGGGGATGGAGCAAATTTTTCCATTCAGCCCCGCCCCCCTTCAACCCTGTAAACCTGCTCACCTGATCAGCTCTTTGCTTCCGCCCACACCAAGGGAAATTCCAGTCCCTAAATCCAAAGAGGAATTCTTATTCTGGCTGCCTGAAGCTGATTTGGGATTGGGGGAAGGGGTTGGAGACTCCCTTGGACTGGGTACCCTGGGAGCCAACTACTAGGGGTCTCCATTGTGTCCATTCAGCAAAGGGTGAGAATTTGCTGAAAGTGTAGCCCATGTGGGCATAACTAGGTGCTAAATATAGGAGAGGGTGATGGGCAAAATTTGGACTTGGGGGGAAGCTGTAACAGTGGGGATTTTTCTTGGAGTCCTATTGATACCAGTTTCCACTATCCCATTTTCAGAGGAATTTTGTGTGTGGGCAAATCTAAGTGGCAGGGTGATAAGGCCAGGGAAGGTGGGGTACTCATTTTGAAATTGGGGGCTAAATACAGGAAATGGGGTTTAAATTCTGGGTGTGGAACAGGTTTCTCTCTTCTGTCTGCTCCTTTTCCTGCTGCCAAGTGCCTGGGGGTGAGGTGAGGGGAGTGAATGTAGATTCTGCCTGGGGACACAGGACTCACACACTGGAAGGCAGACATAGACCCATAAGAACTCACACAGGGACACGAAGACAAGTTCCCATACACTTACAAGGGGGTGGCGTGCACCATTACCTAGTGAGATGTCATCTTAGTGTGATGGAAAAGGTCTTGAATTTGGAATCAGAGGACCCTGGCTTAACTGTCCCTATGAGACCTTGAAGAAGTCATTTCTTCCATGTAAACCTCAGTTTCTTCTATAAAATGGAGAAGTTATACTAGATCAGGTTTTCTTAACCTAGAGTCTGTGAACCTGTTTTTTTTTAATTGACAATTGCATTTCAATATAATTGGTTTCCTTTGTAATGTTGTGCATTTTGTTTTGTCCATTTAAACTAATTATTCTGAGGAGTCCGTAAACTTCACAAGATTGTCAAAGGGGTCCATGCTACAAAACAAGTTAAGAACCCCTGAGTTAAATGCCTAATTCCTAATAGCTGAAGTATATAGACTCTTCTAGATACAAATCCTATGAATTTGTAGGGGGCCCGCAAAGACATCGTTACCTTTATAGTTTGTAGGCTTAGAGGAAATCAAAATCATATCCAGATCATATCCAGAAATGCTTAGTAAGTGGCGGGGCAGTATGAGAGGAAAGAGGGCAGTCTCATCGAGGCACTGGGTCCTCTAACAGTTCTTTAGAGTTTTGCCATGACTATTTTCTGCCTAGGATGTTGCACGGAGGGGTGATATGCAGCAGAGGTTTCTTTTGCCTAGTGGAGATGGCATAGAACTTGGGATCAAGAAACCTGATTTTGATTGCTATATATCTACCTATTGTCTTCCCTCACACTGTGTGTCAAAGAAGTAAACCCTTTGAGGCCTGTGACTGCTTTATTTTTGTCTTTGTGCTCTCAGAGTCTAGCACAGGACCCATCCTAGCACATAGTAAGGTGCTGAATAAATTGATGATTGACTGATGGACAGAAATCATTTTACCTTTCTTAGCCTCAGTTTTCACACTTTCAGAGTGGGGATACAAATATATACAGCTCTTACTTTACAGGGTTGTCTGAATATTAAAGGAGGTAATGCATGTCTAGCAAGGTAATCGGGGCAAATCCTGATTTGCTGGACTGCAGCATTTCCCATGGAATTGGAAATGTGTGCTCTGGCTCCTGGATGAGGTGTACCAGTTCATCAAATGGGAATTTCTCCAGATTCCCCCCTTGCTAATTTGTAAAGTGCTTTCTTTGTAAACCTCAAAGTGTTATATAAATGTCAGTTATCATCATTATTATTATTTCTCCTCCTCTTCCTTCTCCTCCCCCTAGGAGAAGGCTCTTAGCTGTGGAGGCTGGTGTATATATGGGGGTGGGGTGGGGCAAGGAAGGCGAGGCAAACTGGAGGAGGAGTGCCAGAAGCCTTCCCAGCCCGGGAGTTTGTGGGTGTGGGAGGGAGGAAGGGGGGATGCCCAGGGCCTCACCACCTCCCAGCTTTGGAAGTTTTCCACTCTCGTCTGGCAGAGCTGGTACCCAGAGCATGCCATGGGCCAACGGGGTGGGGCAGCGCCCGCTGCCACAGTGCTTGGTTGCCCATAATAACCAACAATGACAGTGCTGATCCCAGGATATCTGATCCCCAGCCACCTGGGGAGGCCAGGCATGCAGGGAGGCTGGTCACTAGTAGCTAAACACTGGCTGCTCGATTGCTCATATCTTGACCACCAATATAGAGCAGTTTTGAATCCCAGAAGAATTTGGAGGTCATCTTGTCCAGTCTCCCACCCTATTTAAGAATACAGTCTCCCTGACAGGTAGTTATCAACCTCTCTTGAACACCTTCACTGGTCAGGAGTACAGTAGTCTCACAAGGCAACCTGTACTTCTCATTTCAGGGGTGGGAAACCTTTGGCTTCAAGGCCACATGTGGCCTTCTGGGTCACAGAACAAAGTTCTGGGTAAAGCAAAGTGTTATATAAATGTCAGCTATCGTTAGTATTGCTGTTCCTCCTCCTGTTTATAGAACTTTGTTCTGTGAAGTTTGGATTCAGTCAAAGGGCCACACTTGAGGACCTAGAGGGCCACATGTGGTTTCAAGGCCCCAGGTTCCCCACTCCTGCATTAGACTGTGAGATTGCTTTTTACCTTCATATTCCAGTCTGTAACACTGCGCCTGATAGGTGATTAATAAATGCTGATCTGTATAGCTTTGTATAGCATTTTTTTTATAGCTGATTTGTATAGCTTTAATTGTTAGAAAGCTGTTCTTAATACTGAATCACAAATCTTTCTCTCTGTTACTTAGGATCATAGGTTCAGAGCTAGAAGGGATGTTGGGAGTCAGTCCAATCTAATTTTATAGATAAGCTAAAAAGTCCAGAGAGGCTGAGTTGAGTCATTCAGACAATAAACATTTATTAGGCACCTACTTTGTGCCAGGCATTGTAGTATGTACTACGAATGGTGGAGCCCATTCATAGGTCTTATTTCTGCTTTCAGGAGACAGATTAAATTTATATAGGTCTGAAAACCGGAAGTCCAGTCAGAAATCCCTTACACTCAGTAATTGAAGACCAGGTTTAGTCCCTAATGCCCCAAATCCAGCCTCCAACCCGAGGTCCCCATTCATAGATCATGCCTCCTGATCTTGAGGATCAATAATCCTGCTCCTGATCCCTGGAATCCCACAACCTGATCCCCTGGAATCAGTTTCTCAGTCCCAGGAATCTATTATTCCCTAATGCTTATTCTGACACTCCGTCCCTCTCCCTTCCCCAACTGTTTCCTGTCTCCCAGACCTGTCCTTTCAAGTGGCTCTTCAGTAGCCCTTTCTCAGAGCAGAGGGTGAAGGATGGGAGACGAAGACAGACTGTGGATGGGGGTCAGGGCCAGCATTAGGAGAGCAGTGACTACCCTGTAGGCTGAGTCCTCATCATGCGCCCCAGGTCAGCTCTAGCTTCCCAGGCTCTTCAAGATAGCTAGGGCGGCACTGGGGAGGGCAGGGCTGCTCACTGGACCTTCCTGCATCAGGGGAAGGGAATGGGCAAAAGAGGTTTTGGACGGATAGCTATTCTTAATCATTCTAAGTCCTAAGTGGGGCCCCAGCCCAAGAATGAGAGGTTGGTAAGAGGGAGGGGGTAGAGAGACTTTGGAGGGAAGGGACCTGGGGGAAAGAGGCACCCAGTGGAGGAAATTGTGGAGGGAGGAAAGGAAGGCAGCACTATGCAAATAAGATTTAAAGCATCTATTATTTCAGGATTCCATAGAAGGGCTCATTTTTGGCAGCCAAAGGGCAGAGGATTTACAGGGTGGGTAGGGTAGGCAGGCTGCCGGAAAGGGGGAGATTGGGGAAGGTTAGTGAAGACCCCAGGCCTCCTTCCCCCCTGCCCCACTCTTAACCCATGGATAAAAGCTCCATCCCCTCTAAACTCTTAAGCCCCTGAGCCCTCATTAAAGACTTTAATCCCCCAGCCCCAGATAAAGGGGCCTCAGCCGTGATCTGGAGGTAGGGAGGGAAAAACCTTTCTCTCTTTCTCTCTAGCCCCTGTTCCTTTCCCCCAAGTAAGTTTAATCTCAGTCCTAGGCTCCCTTCTCTCTCCCTGGTGTTGTTCCCTAACCCCCCCTCCCATTATCCTCTTGGGACTCTTTTTCCAGTCCTACCCAGCCATATCACCCCACCTTCACCCTCTTCCCAGTGTTTCCTCTGTCTCTTCTCTCTTCCCATGTATTCCCTCAGCCCTCCCTCCCACTGACCCCCAGATTCTTTTTCCTGAAAGTTTTCTCAGCCTCTCACTAAGGTGTCCCTCCTCCTTCCTCTCTTTTCATATATTCCCCAGTCCTCTCCTCATATCCCCTAGCTTATTCTCCCCCAAAGTGTTTTCAGTCCCATCCCTTCTCCCTCCAGGAACTGTTTATCTCCTGTCTCCCTTCTCCCCTTCTCCCTCCCAGCATTCCATGGATTAGGTAACTTGCTAGTTTCAGAATTCCTGAGGTTGGCCTCTGTTGTAGAAAGGCTGAAACCTCTTCAGTGGTTAGCAAGTAGCTTGGTGGAGCAAAGAGTAAAGAACATGTAATAGGAACAGAGATGAATATTGGGAGCTGATAGGAAATGGGAGGAGGAAAGAGATAGGCTTCCAAAAGGGGAAGAGAGGGGAGGAAGGCAACTTTCCTGGTAGAGCAAGAGAAAGTCCCTGGCAAGAGAAGCTTTTCCCACTGCTGTGTTCCCCACCACCCTGGAGAATCCCCCTCCAAATTGTGATGGGGAGGGAAGTGAAGGGAAGTGAGGTCTCAGCCTCTTTTTCTGGGAAGAGACAGTCTCCAGTCACATCTTGGCTCCTCATTTGCTGCTGGATTCGGGGTTAGTCACTGGTTCTCTCTAGCTTCTCTATCTGCTGAATGGGGAGAATCACTTGGATACTCCTTTTTCCCAAGCCAGGGCTGGCACGAGAACAAAATGTGAAGCTGAATAGGAAAGCACTCTTAGCAACAAAAAGTTTTGAAAACATTCAGGGGATGCTGGTAGCTTTTACGCTGTATTTGTATGTCATGGGCTAGGATCTTGGTCTAGGTCATGCTTTGCTCACTGAGTGTCCACTGAGAATGTTGGTGGCCTGGTACTTTCATGCAGAAATGTGGACAACTCTCCCTCCCTCTTCCACATCCCTCCCAGTGTTTGTATGAACTGAGCACATCCAGAAGACCTGGACTGAACTGGGAGCTTTACCGCTTACTAACTGTGTTACCTTGGTCAAGTTATTTGCCTAATCTGAGCCTCAGTTTCCTCATCTGTAAAATGAGAGTTAAACTCTGAGATGTAAGGTTCCTTCCAGGTTTAGGGTTCTGTGATTCTGTGTCCAGAGTCCATTCTGTTCTAAAAGTCCATCAGTCTGAAGGCTGTCTATGTGCAGATTCATAGACATAGTCCCCTCAGGAAGCGGGGATAGGGAGTGGGAAGGAGGAGATGGTGCCTTCTCTGAAGGAATTCCGGCTGATATGTAAATATATGTGTGCAGCAACACTGATCCTGCCCAAGTTATTGCTATTTTGATGGTAAGGACTCAGTTCTTGTCCTGAAGGGACATTCAGATGCTCAGGAAGTAGATCTGGAGACAGAGATGTAAATATGCGATCAGCTGTTGAGTATAACTCTTTGAGGAAAGGAATTATATCTAGCCTTTATCCCGTTACTGTATCACTATTGCCCATAGACCTGTTAGCAGCTACTCAACAGTAGAAGGACCAGAACTTAAGAATACCTCAAGTGACCACCACTCAAATGTTTGTGTCAGTTGACTAGCCTGGATAGTAAATGTTTGTTGAATTAGTCTATCAACAAGAATTTATTAAGCACCTCTCATGTTCCAGGAACTATGATAAGCATTGGGGATACAAAGAACAGTGCCTGTCCTCAAAGAGCTTACTTTCTAGTGGGATAGACAACATACAAATATGGTATTCCTGCATATATACAGATATATTATATATCTGTATATATATGTGTGTGTATATATATATATAAATATGATATATACAGGGTGACTGGAAAATAGTCTCAGAGGGAAGGCATTAATAGTTGAGGGAAAGTTTAGGGAGGGTGAAGATGGGCCTGGCAAAGGCTTTTTGCAAAAGCTGGGAATTGAGCTGAGTTTTGAAAGGATCCAGGGAAGTGTGTGTGTGTGTGTGTGTGTGTGTGTGTGTGTGTGTGTAAGAGAAACAGACAGACAAGGTTAGATGTGTGCTTTAGGAAGGTGACTTTGGCAGCCAAGTGGAGGAAGGACTGCAGTGGGGAGAGACTTGAGGAAGACAGGCCAATCAGTCAGTTATTGTCCAGACTTAAGGTGCTGAGGACCTGCACCAAAATGGTGGTTGTGTGAAGGAAGAGAAGAGGACATATATGAGAAACGCTGAGAAGGTATAAATTACAGGACTTGGCAACATATTGGACATATGGAGTGAGTGTCAGGGATAAAACTTAGTTTGTGAGCTTGCTGATTGGGAGAACGGAGGAACCCTTGAGAGTAACTGGGATGTTTGCAAGAGGGGAGGGTTTTGTGGTGGAAAGATAATGAGTCGTGTTTTGGACATGTTGAGTTTTAGATGTCAGCGGGATGCTAGTTTGTCTGGTAGGCAATTGTGGATTGGAGATGAAGGTCTGGAATGAGGTTAGGGCCAGAAAAATCGAAGTGGAATCATCTGCATAAAAATGATAATAGAACCAATGGGAATGGATGAGATCACCAAGAGAGAAAACTATAGTTTCTGAATTATAGAGGGAGAAGAGTAGAAAGCCCAGGACTGAGTGGGATCTGAAGGATGCAAAGAAACCTGAGAAGGAGCAGTCAGATAGGTAGGAGGAGAACCAGGAGTGAGCACTGTTAGGAAAACCTAGAGAGGAAAGCATAGCCCTGTTTTAGAGGCTGCACAGAGATCAACGTGTTGATTTTAAAGAAGGGAGGTGCTCATTTGTACAGATGTTCCAGATAAGACAGTTAGCTGGTGTAGTAGAAAAAGTGCTGGCCCAGAGACAGGAAGACCTGAGTTCAAATTTGACCTTAGACACTTACTAGCAGTGTGACCCTGGACAAGTTACTTAGCCTGTTTGTCTAGGTTTCCTCTCCTGTAAAAAGAAGAAAATAATTACATCCACCTCCCAGGGTTGTTGTGAGCATCAAATGAGAAAATAATTGTAAAGCACTTACCATAGTGTCAGATACATAGTAAGTACTATATTATAAGCTGTTATTATTAATAAAATTAATGAGAAATTCTGCTTCTCTTATGCATATGATACAGATATGCCAATACAGCATACATATTTCTTGTCAGCTTGTAGCATATGTACTTATATATGTTTATCAAATCATAGGATTTAGAGCTGGGAGAGACCTTTTGAGCACATTGAGTCTCATTTTACAGATGAGGAAACTGAGGTGGTGATAGGGAAATCACCTACAATTAAATGGATAGCAGGTAGCACAGTTTGGACCTGAACATAAATCCCCTTACTTTCCATCCAGTGAGCATATATGTAAGTCACCCCTCCTCCCCCCCACTTTGCAGCAGATTCTATTTTCTGATTCCTAATTGGAGCCAATTTTCTCTGGGAGCACCAGACTGACAGGAGGGACAAGTGACTCAGGCCACAGCAAGAAGCTCTCCTGAGATGAAGCAGTAGAGCTGGATGACCTCTACTGGAGGCTTCAGGGGTAAGGATTGACCAAACTCATCCAGCCACAGTCATGCCAGGCTACCTTTAGGACCAATAACTCTTGCAGATGAGATGGCGGGCCTGACTGGCCTTAGGGTGTCTTCTGTGGCCGGGGTCAGGGGGTCATACTGTGTGACCAGGGTTAGGATTTAATCTGTAGCTGAGGGACAGATTTTTTTTCTTTTTGGGAAGCTAACCAGCCCAGATGGGGATCAAACCCACAATGTCAATAATTTCTTGCTGTTCACAGAGTGGGACCCTGTAGGTCAGAGGGAAGCACCTGGAAAAGAGAGTTTGAGGAGGGGGGTTGGATTTGCTGTCTCCAGCAGTTTAGTAAACATTAGGGTCTATAGCAGAGGCCTAGAGCAAAGCAGGGGTTGGGCTATGCTCTTCCCTCACATGGACTCCCTTTCCTCCCTCCCTCCTTCCCACCCTCTATTTCCCAGTGCTCTGCCCCAGTGGGAGCATCCAGGCATCAAGATGGGAAGTGGTACATCAAAGGGAGATTTGCTCCCCCTCCCCTCCAAGTAGGAGAGCTTCTTTCCCTGACTCAGAGGAAGGGGGGCAGTTTCCCCCATTTTCTCTCTCATCTCACCAAGTCCATCTTTTGTAATTCTCTAACAAAGGTTCCCCACTCCAGATGGAGAAAAGTCTGCTCCTCATCTACCACATACGTCTTGCTAATTGATATGCCTAGACCTTTATACAGGCCATTCCATCTGCCTTAGACATCCTCTCCTTTCTTCTCAAGAGCCACATCCCTCATCTCCTTCAAAGTCTGGTTCAAAATTTACCTTCTAAAAAAAGACAACCCTCTTCCCCCTACCCCCAAGAAAAAAACAAAAATACAATTCATCTTCTATAAGCTTTCTTTGTTTAAATAGCAATCTAACCTCTATTTAACTCTATGGTCTTTCAACACTTAGATTCCATTTATACATAATTAACTTGCTCTCTCTCTCTTTTAAGCTGTTTTTAACTGTGAGCTCCCTGAGGCCAAGGACTATGTCTTTTCTAAGCTAGCTTTTTATCCCATCTCCTTGCTAGCTATAAACTCTACAAATGTGAGCAGGAAGAATGGAACTTTGGTTAATGTTGATATCAGCCAGATGTAGTTACTATTTACTTTATGAGAACAAAAATATATTTTCAGTCTTGTTTTGGAAATTGTGTTTTTTGTCTCTTGATCTGTGCTTATCCAGCCAGAGGAAGAGAAGTTTGAGAAGAACTATGATTTTTAGCTTTCCCCACTTCTGCTTGGGGAGCTTCTTCTATAGTGCTGAGTTTCAAGCCTGGTTTTGATTCTTACTACCTGTGGGACCGTGAGTCGTCTCTCTTGGACTTCATTTCCTCCTCTAGAAAATGAGAGGGGTGGACAAGATAATTGTTCTAAACTCTCTGTATTCCCATTAGTGAACCTCAGTGATTTCCCACTTCCATTCTTTGGCTCACATGATTCCCCTTACCTGGAATGTCCTCTCCTCTTGCCACCCCAAATTCCACTACTCATTTATCCTTCAGAGCCTGCTAGCAAGCAGCAACCATAAATTGAGGGGCTACTAAGTGCTAGATCCTGTTCTAGGCATCGGGGACACAAAGACAAAAAAAAGGACCATTTCCCGACCTCAAAGAACTTACATTTTACTTCTCTCTACCCCACTTTTTCATTTACCAGTTCAGTTCTCCCTTCCTCCATCTAACTTTGCCCAAGAACACTACGCTGATCTGTTCTTCCTTAGATTTCCTGGAGTACTTTGTCTCTCCTACTCATTTGATACTTCTATATTGCTCAGTATTATTAGTTGTATTTTCATCAATCAACAGGTGTGTATGCAAGTTCACATATTAATTAATGTCTTGAATTCCTAACCAGATTGGAAGCTCTTTGAGGGATTGGGCTATGTCTTATTTATTTTGCTATTTCCCATAATGCCTCACACAGGGATTTCTACATAATAGATATTCAATAAATATATGATCAGCCATGTTTTTGTTACCCAGGTTGTCCAAGTCCAGCCCGGTTCATGAGTTTTCCATATTATCCATGTTCCCCTCTGTAGATCTGAAAGCACTGAATGTGTGTGTGTGTGCGCACATACCTATACATGTAGATATGTATATGTATATATGTGTGTGTGTATATATAGGCCTGTGTATGTATATGTATATGGATGTGTATATGTGTATGTATATGCATGTATATGTGTACATACATGTGTATAAGGGTGTGTGTATGTATGTATGCATACATGCATGCATGTAAATGGGGACAACTGGGTGGTGAAGTGGCTAGAGTACCGGTCCTGGAGTCAGGAAGACTCATCTTCCTGAGTTCAAATCTGGCCTGAAATATTTTCTAGCTGTGTGGTCCTGGGCAAGTCTCTTAACCCTGTTTGCCTCAGTTTCCTTATCTGTAAAATGAGGTGGAGAAGGAAATGGCAAACTATTCCAGTATCTTTGTCAAGAAAATGGGGCCATGAAGACTTGGACAGACTGAAAAACGACTCAACACTCTGCTGTGTGTATGTAGAATGTATGGGTGTGTGTATGTCTGTGTATATATGTGTGTATATATGTGTCTATGGATGTGTGTATGTATGTATGTTGATACATGTGTGTATATGGTTATATTTATGTGTGGGAGTTTGGGTTGCCCAGGTATCCAGATGTTTATATGTGGGTACACTCATGCCCTTGTGAGCACATCTGTACACGGTGGGGAGAGAAGGGAGCTAGAGAGAAACCAACAGGAGACAGATAAGTAGCGTGGTTTAATAGAATGATTGACAGACCTCCTTGGAGTTAGGAGACCTGGATTTGGATCCTGATGCTGACAATAACTCTCAGTGTGACCTGGGAAAACTACTTGATCTTCCTGAGCCTCATTTTTTTCTTGTCATAATCACACTTGTACTACCTACCTTACAGGATTGTTGTGAGGAAATCATTTTGGATGAGATAAAGAGATTGCTGTTACAACAGCACTGTGAAGATTTCTCTGTACCTCAGGTAGACTGAACAAGAGGCCACCCCATTGATGGACCTGCATAACCTGCGACCTGTGGGCTGCATGAGCTACTTAGTGAACCCCAAAGGATTTTGGGCAGCCCCCAGAATGTAGAGAATGTTTTCCTCTACTTTTTTCAGGGGCTGCCCGAAATCTTTTGGTGAGCTGAAGGTGTGCAGGCCGTTGGTAGCCCAATCTTTTCCTATAAACCTCTCCGCACTGACCTACTTCTGATTACATACATATCATCCTTCAGGTTCCTCCTTTATAAATGAGAGACTTGTGCTAGAATGTTGGAATGAAAAGAACACTCACCAATTCTTGAATTAGAGGCCTTGGGTTCAAACTCTACCTCTGACATTTGCTGCTCATATGACCTTGGGCCAGTCACTTGCCCTGGAACTTATTTTCCTAATTTCTAAGATGAGGGATTTGGACTAGGCTGCCTCTGAGGTTCCTTTCAGTTCCAAATCAAGAGCTCTAATGACCTGTGGTTCTCTGATGCTGTGTATTAGGGGTTATGGTTTTGGAGGAGGTGGTATCTTCTCAGAGACCATAGGTCTCACACGATATGGGGCAAAAGCCCCCTGTAGTCTCATTCTTGCTAAAGGGAGAGTGAGGAGATAGTTCCAGTACCAGAACAACCTGTGGTAGTGTTCTCTCTTTGTCCTCAATTTCTCCTCCTGTCCACTCCATGAGACTCCCTGACTAGGAGGGGTTTGATAGCTTTCTCCTTCGTACTACCAGAATGCCAGTTGACCACTTATCCTTTCTTATTTCTTCCTTGCTTCCTAAGCTTCTCAATCACAATGTGTTTGTGTGGCGTGGAGGGAAGGATGAAAGGGGAGACTGTGCCTTCTGTCTCACTGTCCAGAGGGATCCAAATTCCCAATTCCCCATTTCCTCTTCCCATTTGACTTTTATCCTGTGGGGAGGGCAGGGGTGGAACATAATATGTACTCTGTGCTAGTGTTGTTGATGGTTCAAATGCTGATTCCAGGGGCCTTCGGGAGAGAGGCCCACACCTCTTCCCCTCCCACAATCCCGTCCACATTCAGTGCTGAGTTGTCCAGTCCCCAGCTTTCCAAGAATGGGCCTCTCTTGACGGTTTGGTTGTGAAACCCTCCCTGCTGTGGGTTCCTCTGAGAGATGAGGCCATCTATGGGCTGAGCCCCAGTGTCCACCCTGTCCTCCCCCTGCTCCCCAATCCCACTCGTCTGCCAAGCCCCTTATAGTTAAGAGTCAGGAAAATTGCTGTTTGAGAACACAAAGGTCCTGGAAACTGGATTCACTGTATGCCAGCCGGTGGTGGTCTGTGGCCTGCTGACAGCATTGAGGAAGATGGGTCCAGAAAAGGAGATGGAGAGAGGAAGTCTCCCAGTTTTATGATCTCCTTTTTTTGCACTGTAACTCCTCAGTATAGCAGATTATAATTCTAGAGCTGGAAGGGGCCTTAAAAAAACTCATCCAGTGCAGTGATTCTTGATCTCTTTGAGGATGAGGAAACTTTTGTGATATCAGAAAGTTTCAAGGGATGTCATCCTCATGTCATTGTGGTATTATTATATTCTTCCATATTATATAAGTAACTATATTACTATTGTTAATAATAGTAATAGCTAGAATTTATATTGTACCTACTATGTTTGAGACACTGTGCTAAGTACTTTACAAATATGATATCATTTTTTATTCTCATGTTACAGGTGAGGAAACTGAGGCAGACAGCAGTTCAATGACTTGCCCAAGGTCACATAGCTAGTAAGTATCTGAGGTCAGGTTTGAACTCTGGTCTTCCTGATTCTAGGCCCAGCACTCTATTATGTTACATATCTACCGGTTATTACGTTGATTAAGAAAAACCAAAACACATCATGACAAAAAGCAACCATGAATTCAAGTAGATAAAGGGCATTGATCAAAAGATAACTATGTTCTAGCCAGGGGTAAGCAACCTGTGCCCTTGAGGCCTCATGTGACCTTCTAGGTCCTCGGGTGTGGCCTTTTGACCGACTCCAAGTTTTACAGAACAAATCCTTTAATGAAGGGGATTTGTTCTGTGAAGTTTGAATTCAGTCAAACCATACTTGAGGACCTGGAGGGCCACATGTGGCCTTGAGGCCGCAGGTTTCCCCCTCACCCACGCCACCCCTCCTCCATCTAGGCACTGTGTTGTTTGTTCTTTGCTTTTTAAGAGGATCAATGACGTTGTGGGGTTATTTCCTGACTTCTGAGGCAATGTTGTCCAAGGTCATTAGCCTCACTCTCTCTTCCAGAGTCACTGAAGACCAGTGGCAGGACAAAAGTCAAGAGGACTGGTGGTGGCCCAGGATGCATCTTCATTGATGACCATTCTCTAAGCACTCTTCAGCCTTTGTGGCCATTGGAACAAATGGTTCCCATTTTCTCGTTCTGCCAAGGAAAATCTTCACATGCTTAGGGTAGACACCCCCCAACTCATTGATGGGTTTGAAGTTTGACAGGTACCCACGACCTGATTTAGTCTACCTGCTGAGATGATTTACTGGGATGTGGCTGCTACATGTGCTATAGTTTCTTGGAACTACAAGTGAGAGTTGGGTGACCAGTGGACACCAAAGGTGGATGAGCATCCCTGAAAAGGTCTGGCAAGTCCTCACACCAGAGATGCCAGTCCTCCCTGAGCACCATATGCACCCAAGTAAAGAGAAAAACAGTCACTGCTCTCAAGGAGCTTACTTTCTAATGGTGAAAGATTACACACCAAAGGAGCGGAAAAAGGTGGTTGTGGTGGTAGGGTAAGGTCTGAAGAGTCAGAAGCAGGGCTGGTAGAGGAATGATACCCTTCCCCAAATGGAAACACATTCCCCTGTATCATATGTCTTTTCCCATTAGACTATAAAGTTAACTTTATAATCTGGAGAGCAGGCAATTTTTTGCCTAGTGTCTAACTGAAGGCTTTATAAATATTTATTAAAAGTCTGTCTATGTTTTTCTAACTGGTAGCTGAGTCTTGTCTCCCCCATTAATATTGGGATTTCCCAGAGGATTGGGGCTCAGGTCTTCCCTGCCTGAATAGCAGCTCCCTGAAGGCAAGGATATACTTCCTCCTCTGAGTGGTAACTCCTTGGAGGCAGGGGCCATCTTCTCTTCGGATGCTTCTAAGGAAATTCTGTTTTTTTGCTGTACGTTTCTCCTTACTCCATTGTAACCGATTTTCTGCTAAAGCCTTTGTTGAATAAAACTCCATTAGAAAGAGGTGCTAGTCAGTGTTGGAATATGACTAAACAAATTGTGGCATATGAATGTAATGGGATATACTGACTCTTAAGAAAGGATGACTATGGAGAATTCAGACAACTAAAGGAAGACTCATATGAACTGATGAAGAGTTCAGTGAGCACAGGGGGAGGGGGGGAACATAAAATGCTTGCAACAATCTAAATGGAAACAGCAACAGAAACTGAATCCTGTGTAATTATAATGAGCAAGTCTGGCCCAGAAGACAAAATGAAAAAATGCATCTTTTCCCCTCTGTGCAGAAATGGAGAATGATGGGATGGGCAATAATTCCTATAACACCAAACTTAGTTTATATGCTGCTGATTAGCTTTGCTAAACAGCTTTTCTTTTTCTCCTTTTTAGTTTTTGTTACAAAGAAATGGTTTTGGGGGGAGGGGAGAAAAGGTGAGCTATCCTTTCGAAATAAGGTAATGTAAAACAACATATATCAATATTTTTTTTTAAAGAAAAAAAGCTGCCAAGAGTTATCAGAAGCTATACTACTGTCCTAGTGGCAGATGGGTGCCAGCAAAAGAGACTTCCTGTTACACTTAGTCCTCCCTCCCTGCCTTGTCTGACTGCAAGGTGGAGAAGAGGATGGCAACCGTTTAAAGAGGTTGGGATGGGGTCCAAGTGATAGGGTGAAACTAAGGTTAATGAATTTTCAGCTTCATGCCTTTTAGTCTTAACCATCTAAACTTTCTATATAGCATCTTAATTGAAAGGGACATTATCTGTGATCTTGTCCAACTCTTTCATTTTTTAGGTCAGGAAACTAAAGCCTAGAGATAGATTAATTATTTAATTAAATATTTAATTGCTTACTATGTGCCAGGTTGCATGCTAAGCACTGGGAATTCAAATACAAGCAACACAAGACAGTCCCTACTCTCAAGATGTTTACATTCTAATGGGAGAATATAACCCATAAAAGGAAGCTGGAAATTGAGGGAGGGGTGATCCTTGAAGCGGGGAGGCTGCTGGGAAGAAGGTGGCAAAGTCCAGAAGAGAGCTGGAAGTGCAGTGAGAAGGAGTTATTTGTTGAAGGTCTCCCAGCTAGCATGTAACAGGGTTAAAGTTTCTGTCTAAACAGAAAGTTGTGTGGTACCTCTTGCACTACCTCTTTACTGTCTGTGTAACCTTGTAGGGGGGGGCAGGGGGACCCTCTCTCAGCCTCAGTTTCTCATTTATAAAATGTGTGCATTATACTATATGACCTGAATATCTGGGATTCTAAGGCTTCAAATGCAATGTTAATTCTGTCATTCTCCCCTTCCCCACCCCACTCTTTGAGTGTGTGTGTGTGTGTGTGACTTTTTTCCCTTCAACATTTTAAGAGAAGAAAGGTCTTTATTCCTACCACTCTAAAAAAGGTGGGGAAATCTGGGTAGGCCCAGGGAGGGAATGGTGATAACTGGAGGAGAGAAGTCACTATGTGATAGATCTGGGCACGTATAGATGTAGTAGAAAGTAAATCAAATTTCTTGCTGTACTGTGAATCAGAAACTCCATCTCCCAACTATGGACATTTTCCCTGACTGACCCCATGAACTCTCTTCCTCCTGATCTTTTCCTCCTGGCTTCTCTGGTTTCCTTCAAGTCTCAGCTAATATCTTACCTTTTTCAGGAAGTCTTTATGGGTCCTCAATCTCAGTGCTTCCCTCAGAGATTACCTCCAATTTGTTCTGTCTATATCATATTTGTACATACTGGTTTTCATGTTGTGTTCTCCAGTAGTCTATGAGCCCTTGAAGGCAGTTGCTGGTTTTTTGCCTTTTTTATATTTTTAATTATTCTCAGGCACAGTGCCTGGCATATAGTAGGTACTAGAGAATTGACTGGAGATTGGGGGCTTGTTTATCTCTCTTTCCTCTTAGGATATTTCTTCAGAGAGCTCCCTTAGGCTGGAACCATGTCTTCTCTCATCCCAATGCTGGCACTCAGAGGGAAGTGAGGGAAGAGGGGTGGTCAAGACTTGCCATGGACAGATTGACCTGTCTTCTGACTCAGAGATTTTCAGTGAATCCCTGACAGACACATTTCCTCAGAGGATGCTGCCTCTCTTATGGGGTCTAAGATGCTCAGAGAGCCAAAAGTTAGGAGATGGGCATAAGTGGACAGGGCAGCAGGAGGCAGGACAGTCTACAGAACTGATTCTTTCTCTGGTCCCCCTTGCAGAATTCAGGAACTTCATAGCAGCTATTTCCAGAGGTGCACAGTCAGCAGCCTTTCTTGATGCTATGTCATTGCAAAGATAACCTGCTGTCCTATCAGCCCTTCCTCCTTCTTCTGCTCAGTCCCTCCTTCACTCCCTCTTTCTCCATCAGCCTTCACAGCCTTTCCTGCTCTCCACTCCCATTCTCTCTATGTGGTTTACCTTACACTGACCCCTAGATAGGACCCCTATCCTCCGTGTGTGTGTGTGGTGTGGGGGTGGGAGAGAGTATAGCAACCTAGGGTCCTTAGCAACATAAACCACTGGGGATTTGGTGGTGGTGGTTCAGGAACAGTGAGTTAAGTGGGTGGGGGTGAGGTGAGAGTGGGGGAGGGGGCACTCAGCTGTAATCAGTCCTAGAGATGCAAGTTTTGTGGCATCGACAGAGGAGGGAAGAAAGGAGGGAATTTGAAGAATACACTGAGTCAGCACCCCTGCCCCCCCACCCCAAATCCCTGCCTGTTGTCAGAGGGACAGAGAGTTCAGTTCAGGGAGGACTAATTGCTGAGGACACACAGATGGCTATGGGTACTCCAGCTCCCTGGTTCTTGGTTCCTGAAGTAAGGAGGGAGTGTGTGTATATGTGTGTGTGTGTGTTTATGGGGGGGAACTGGTGAGAAGGAAGGGAACCTTGGCAAGGGTAGAAGCTCAGAGAATTGCAGTGAGGCCCAGCTAGTTACTCTCTGGATAGGGTTGACCCAGCTCAAGAGTATAGGAGCCAGAAAGGTTCTGGGGAGAGAGGGAGGGATTGGGGGTCACTGAGGCAGAGAGGGGAGAAGGCTTAAAGGGACATTAGAGAAGCAGCGTAGGGATTGGGGCAGATGGGGAAAGAAGAGAGGGGGCTTAAGAGACATTGAGGAAGAGGAAGGTAAAGAATATGAAGAAAAGCAAAAGGGATTGGAGAGAAATTAAAGAATACAAGAGAAGGCTGAGAGATCCTGAAAATGTCTGTCCTCCCCACTCCACTGCTTAATTCCTTTAATTTGTAACTCTGATCCTGATTAAAGGCAGGTGATTTGGGGGACACTGGAGAAGAAGGAAGTAGGGGGTATTGAGGGAGAGAGGAGGCTAGGGGTACTGAGGAGGGGGGTAAGGGTGTGGGAAGCGTTGAAGGAGGGAAGAGAAGACTGGGGGATATTGGAAGAAAGAGAAAGGAATGTTTTGATAATTATATGGCCTAATTCATTCAATCCATACCTCTTTTCCTTTTGAACTCCATACCTACTTGGCCTGGGATTTTGTTCACTATCTTTAACCTGGGAACCATTAACGAGGGGAGGGGGGGATCCTCTTCATTCACTTTCCCCTTAGTCATTTCTTAACCAGAGGGGTCACCCACCTGGCTGAAGTACTTATGTTTCTCCAGAAGTCATCTTGTTTGTTACCCTGTTGCAGAGATAAAGTCTAAATAAACCACCACAAACTGATAATCTTTCCCTCTCCCAAGTAGTAGGTGATGCCCTCCCTGGGTGACATGGTCCAGCCAGTCAGGAAGTCCTACTTATTGTCTAATCTCACATAATCTCAAATAATGTCTTTCCTCTTCCCCCTTGCTCTGTCCTCCCAGTGCTCTCACTGGGCTCGGGGTGGCTCTTTGAGCACCCTTCTCAGACTTTTGGATCTGTGTTCTGGGAAGTGGGGGTGGGAGATGTCTTAACTAATTCCTGAACTTCTCTTTTGAGCTAAAGTTGGCCAGACCAAGGCATCTACTGTTTCCTGGTCCCCGGGGTGGATGCTCCTTGAGGAGAGGGACGTGCTGAGAGAGCATTTGTGAGAGGTGGGGGCTGGGGAAGAGGGTCAGAGGGTCAGAGTGTTTTTTAATTTCTCGTTAGTAGTGACAGCTGGAGAACTCAGGCAATTAAGGAGGGATACTCCCCCGGGATGCCAGAAGGCCAGTCCCCACTCCTTTCCTCAGTCCCTCCCCTTGTTCCACTCTGTCCACAATGCCCCCATCCCCTTTCTTTCCCCATGGGCCCTGAAGGAAGCTGTCCCTAATTATGAGGAGTAGAGTGTTGGATCCTGAGAGGGACCAGGCCCAGAGACCGACGTGTGTGTGTGTGTGTGTGTGTGTGTGTGTGTGTGTGTGTGTGTGTGTGTGTGTGTGTGTGTGTGTGTGTGTGTGTAGGTAGAAATGCAAAATGGCAAATATTGTTGGGAAGGGGCGCCTGAATTCAATGTCTATTTGGACTACTATTGATCTGAGCCTGAGACTGAGATTATGAAGAGTGGGTTTATGGCACAGGGACTAGTGTTGTATGTGAAATCAGAGAGACTTCAAAGCTTTATAAATTTAATTTATTATTGTTACTGTTTATTCTTTCCAAGATTTGCAGGTGGAAATGGAAGGGGATGTGAAGAATCGTAGCCTTATTTTATGGAGGTCTTTACTTCCACTCCCCTGCCTCCAGGCTGTCTGATCCTTTGGTCAACATGCAAACAAGCATGTGTATGGCTGGAGAAGTGTAAAGTGAGCGGTAAGAAGGCAGCATGCTGGGATATAAAAGAGCCCAGATTTCCTGCAGACATCCCAGTGGGGTAATAATGCACTAGTCTACAAAGAAATAAGAACACTTGCCTGTTGACTTCCCATTCAACCCAGCTGTCCTCAAAAAGACTCCCCAAATCCTGGGAGAAACAAGCTGGGATAGGCAAAAACTGCAGTATTTGGGAAATGGTGTGAGACCAGAGGTGCGAGGAATTTCCGAGTCAGGGACCAGCCAGGGCCTTCCCCAAAGTCCATGAAGGAACAGGACTTAGAGGAGCTACAGGCAAGGTCTAGCACCAAGTTGAGATGGTGTGCATGAATGGACCCAAAGGTTAGGAAAAGGACTTAAGTAAAGGCTAGCTATAGGCCTCTCCAGAACTGTGGTGACACCCTATGAGAGAGTGTTTTCTCTGAGCTCAACAGCAGAGTCAGAAGACCCCAGGGAAAGCCTGACAGAGGAGGAGGGCACCAAGCCTTGTGAGAGAGCTATTAGGCAGGGTCAAGCACTGGAGCAGCTCTGGAGTCCCTTGAAGGAGGGTGCCTTGGACACCATACTCAGGACCAGTCAGCCTTAGCTGTACCATTAAGTTCTGGAGTTTAACCTAAGTACAGTACCTTCCTTCCCCCTGCCCCCAACCTAGATATTGAAATTGATGAGATGAGCAAACCAAGGAAAACTCTAAATGCTATAATAATTGAAGTCAATCTCTGAAGGAAAAATGTCCTCTATATGAAGGTTATAACATTACCTGGAAAAAATGAAACAAAAGATGCAAAATTCAACAGCTAGGGAGGAAATAATAGCAAGGAAAATTGATACCTTGGAACAGAAGGTAGAAAACATCATCTAAGACTTAAATGCCCTAAAAATGAGAATGTCAGACAGAAAACAATGATTCAATAGGAAAATAAGAAATATTTTTTTAAAAATCCAAAGATTGGAAAAAAGAGAAAGAAATGTGAATAATACATAAAAGTAACTGATGTGAAAAACAGGTCAAGGTATGATAATTGATGAATTTTAGACAATCTGAAAAGCATGAATAAAAAAAGTTAGCTATTATATTTCAAGAAATTATAAATGAAAACTGCATAGAACTCTTAGAGGTCAAAGTAAAAATGGAAAAAACCTAACAGTCATCTCCTGCAAGAGACCCAAAATAACTCTCTCCCCACCCCAGTAATGTTATAGTCCCAAACCAAAGCTTTCAGGTCAAAGAAACAATACTATAAACAGTCAAAAAGAAAGAATTCAAGTAACAATGAGCCACAGTATCATCACACAAGACTTGGCTGCTGCTCTGTAAATAAAAGAACTTGGAACATTTCAAAGGCAAATTCTAGATTCCAAAGGTAACATTCCATAAAGCAAAAGATAAAGATTACTACTAAGGATGTCCTAAACTAAGTATAATCTATATGGATCTTTAATGGAGTAGAAGATTTCCAACTATTCCTGAGGGAAAGGCCTGAACTTAGTAGATATTTTTTTCTTTTTTCTTTTTCATGTTCTACAATCACTTCCATAAAACTTAGACTTTTCCCCCCCTACGTACCTCCCCACCTCCTCCCTCCCCAAGATGGCATACAATTCTTTATAGGACTGAGTAGATATTTTCAAATGTAAGTGTGGGAGCCAAGAGAATCATAGAAAAATACACATATTTGTTTAATTGTAAAGGAATATGTATGGATGAATTGTTTACATTTTAAAAGAGAGATAAGAAACACAAAATCTTCTCAGAGTCCTAGTAATTTAAAGGTCATAGAGAAAGCCTAAAACGACAGAAGACCCATGAATGGTTCTGCTCTATTTTGATGATCTTTGAAGAAGACAAAAATTATAGGGTCGGAACTTTACTTTGGAAGAAAGGAAGAAGAGGGGGAAGGAAGTTGTTATCACACAGTGTTGGGTTGATTCAGTTGTATTGACTCTCCATGACCCTATTTGAGATTTTCTTGGCAAAGATACTGGAGTGGTTTATCATTTCCTTCTTCAGCTCATTTTATGGATGAGGAACTGAGGCAAATAGGATTAAGTGACTTGCCTAGAGGCACACCACTGATTAGCTTCTGAGGTTGTATTTGAACTCAGATCTTCCTAACTCCAGGGCCAGCACACTATCCACTGTGCCACCTAGCTACCCCTAATAATAGAGGTGTGTAAGATGGAAGTATATAATTGTGGAGGAAGAAATGGGAAAGGGATATCCTATGGACTTCAGTTTCATCTGAATAATTACATTCCTTCCATAAAATACAGATTTTGGAATGTTATAGAAACAATAGAAAATTTCATCGAAGGAAATGACAATAATGAGATAACACAAGAAAATTTATGAAATGCAGCTAAAGAAGTTCCTATGAGAAAATTTACATCTCTAAATACTTTCTTTAATGAAAGAAAGACAAAATCAATAAACTGGGCAATGAACTAAAAAAACTCTTAACAACAAATGAAAAATTTCCAAGTAAGTAACAAAATAGAAATTCTGAAAATTAAAAGAAATTAATAAAATTATAATAAAAAACCACCAATGGTTTAATAAAGATGGAAATTTTTTTGAAGAACAATTAAAATTGATCAACAGTTGATCTAATTAAAAAAGAGAAAAAACCAAATTCCTTGTATAAAAATGAAAAGGAGAACTCAATAATTGGAGAAGAAAAAAGGAAATTTTTGGAAATTATTTTGCCAAATTATATGCTAACAAAACTGATAACTTCAATTAAATGGATGAACAATTATGAGTATAAAGTACCAAGATTGATGAAATAAAAAATTGATTAATTAATCCAAAGTCAGAAAAAAAATGAATAAGCCATAAAATAAATGAAAAAAAAAATCAGGTCCAGATGGATTTATAAGTGAATTCTATCAAATATTCAAAGAACAATTCCAATATTATATAAATGGTTTATAGTAGTAGTAGTAGAATATTAAAGTAGTAATATTAAAGTAATATTAAATAGTCCCTTACTATGATACAGAAATGACCTGGATGTCTAGACTAGGGAAAGATAAAGCAGAAAAAGAAAAGTATCGACTATTATCCCTAATAAACACTGAGATAATTTTAGATAAAATATTAACAAGTCTACAACAACATATCTAAAAGATTACAAATTATGACCAGGCTGGTTTTATACTAGGATGAAGATAGGTTGAACATAAGGAAGACTATAAATGTTATCAAATATGTTAATAACATAAATAATAAAATCACATGATTATATTAGTAGATGTTTAAAGGGCTTTTGAAAAAATTCAGCACTATTTTTTAAAAATTCCAGAAAGCATAGGAATAAATTTATCTTTACTTAAAATAGTAAAAAAAAATTTATCTAAATCCAAGAGCAAACATTATATGTAAAGTAGAAAAGTTAGAAGCTTTTCCATTAAGATCAGAGATAAAGCAATTATATTCATCATCACCATTATTATTTAAGATTGTGCTAGAATGCTAACAGTAGCAACAAGATAAGAAAGATAAATTGAGGTAATAAATATAGGCAAAGAGGAAACAAAACTATCACTTTTTGTAAATGATATGATGATTTACTTTGAAAAACTTAGAGTCAACTGAAAATGAAACAATAAATTTAGCAAAATTTCAGGATATAAAAGTAATGCCCATAAACTATCAGCGTTCTTGTATGTTACCAATAAAGCCTATCAGGAAGAGACAGAAAGGGTAATCATTTAAAATAACTATGGAAGCAATAAAATATTTGAGACTGTATCTACCAAGATGCACCTCGGAAATACATGAATCCAATTACAAAATATTCTTTGAAAAAGTAAAGAAAGAACTAAACAATTGAAGAAACCTCAATAGTTCATGAGTAGGTCATGACAGCATAATAAAAAATGGATATACTACATGAATTAATTTACTTATTCAGTGTTATACCAGCCAAATAGCCAAGGGAATGTTTTTTAGTCAGAAAAAAATAATAATGAAATTCATATGAAGTAACAAAGAGTCAAGAATCCCAAATGTAAAATGAAAAATAATAGGAAGGTGAGGGGAGTACTATCCTCTTAGTACCAGATCTCAAACTGTATTACAAAGCACTAACCATTAAAATAATTGGTGCTGGTTAAAAAATAAGAGAAGTCAGCCAATGGAGCAGATTAGATAGACAACAAACTGAAACAAACATAGTAGTATAAGGTTCTATAATCCAAAAGACCCCAAAGAATCACTATTTGACAAAAGCTGTTAAAAAATTGAACAGCATTCTGGCAGAAATGAGGTTTAGATCATACCATATACCAAAATAATATCCAAATGAGTACATGACCTCAATATAAAAGGTCATACCATAAACAGAGGAACAAGGAGGAAATTACCTTTTGAATCTATGGAGAGGGGAAGAATTCATGACTAAACAAGTTCTAGAGAGCATCATATCAGATTTAATGGACAATTTTGATTACATAAAATTAAAAAGTTTTTTGCACAAATAAAACCAATGTAAAAATTGATAAAAAAAATCTTTGTGGCAAATTTCTCTCATAAAGGTCTCATATTCATAATGTATAAGAAATTTATTAAAATGTATAAGACTGAGTGCTTTTCTCCAGTAGATAAATGGTCAAAGTATATGAAGGCAGGATAGTAGATCAAATTGGAGTTAGGAAGACCTGAGTTCCAATCTGACCTAAGACATTTATTATTTGGGTGATCCTGGGTAAATCACTTAACTTTGTTTGCCTCAGTTTCCTCATCTGTAAAATGATCTAGAGAAGAAACTGGCACACCACTCTAGTATCTTTGCCAAGAAAACCCCAAATGGGTCATGAAGAGTTGGACATGACTGAAAAACAATAACAAAATATGTGAATAGGTAGTTTTCAAAGGGAGAAACCTAAGCTTTCAACATCCATATGAAAAAAATCTTAAATCACTAATAATTAGAACAATTTAAGTTAAAGCAACTTTGAAGGTCTACTTCGTCAGACTGGCAAAGATGACAAAAGAGGAAAACTTAGTCAATAAACATATGTTAGTAGCCATTATGTGCCGGGAGCTATACTAATCCCTGAAGATAAAAAGGTCAAAAGACAGTACCTGCTCTCAAAGAACTCACATTCTAATGGGGGAGACAACTGTCTATAAACAAACTATATTCAGGATAAATTGGAAGTGACCAGTAGAGGGAAGGAACTAGCGTTAAAGGGGATCAGAAAAAACTTCTTGTGGAAGGTAGGATTTGAGCTAGGATTTGAAGGAAGTCAGGATTTGGAGATGAAGAGGAAGAGTACTCTAGGTATGGGGAGCAGCTAGTAAAATGCCTAGAGAATGGAGATGCAGTGTCCTTGTGGGAAGAACAGTAAGGAGGCTGGTGTTATAGATCTCAGAGTGCAGTCTAAGAAGACTGAAAGGGAAGGGCATTGAATGTCCAACAGAGAATTTTATATTTGATCCCAAGGTGATAGTGAGGCAGTGTAGTTTAATGAATGAATGAATGAGAGAGAGAGAGAGAGAGAGAGAGAGAGAGAGAGAGACAGAGAGACAGAGAGAGAGAGAGAGAGAGAGAGACAGAGAGAGAGAGAGACAGAGACAGAGACAGACAGAGACAGAAAGTCAGATTTACACTTTCCAAAGACCGACTTGATAGCTGAGTAGAAGATGGACTGCAGTGGGGAGAGACTTGAAGCCAAATGACCAACGAGCAGGTTTTTAAAATAATCAAAGGTGAAGTGATGTGGTCTTACACAAGAGAGGTGTCAGTACCACTGGAAAGAAGACGACACATGAGATAGATGTTACGAAGGTAAAAATCAACAGGACTTGACAACAGACTGGATAAAAGGAAGACAGAGTCAGAAGTTGAGAATGACAGCTAGATTGGGAGCCTGCATGACTAAGAGAGCCATTGAGAGAAGTAGGGTTGCTCAGAAGGGAGGAGGGTTTGAGTGGAAAGATAAGAGTTTAGTTTTGGGCATGTTGACTTTAAGATGTCTATAGACATCCAGTCTGAGATGCCTTCTAGATAGTTGCAAGTTTGGAGGTTATGAGAGTGTAAGGCTGGATAAGTAGATCTGAGAATCATCAGCATAGAGATGATAACTGAAACCGTTGGAGCTAAGAAGATGACCAAGTAAAATAGTTTAGAGGGAGGGTAAAAGAAGACCCAGGGACCCCAGGACATACACCAGTTATTGGGTATAAACAAAGATCCATCAAAAGAGTCTAAAAAGAAGCCATCAGATAGGAAGGAGGAGAAACATAGAAGAGATTATGAAGGAGAACATGGTGATTAATAATGTCAAATGCTGTAGAGAGGTTAAGAAGGGGCTATTAAATTTGACAATTAAGAGATCACTGGTAACTTTGGAGAGAGCAGTTTAGGTTGAATGATGAGTTGGAAGCCAGATCATAGAGTTAAAAAGAGAATCCAAGGAAAGGAACTGGAGGCACCCATTGTAGATGACCTTCTTAAAGAGTTCAGCCACAAAAGGAGGAAGAGATATGGGACTATAACTCGTGGAGATGGATGAATCAAGTGAGGGATTTTTGAGGATGGGGAAGCCCTGAGTGTGTTTGTAGGCAATAGGGAAGCAGTCAGTAGACAAGAAATGAATGAAGATAAATGAGGACGGGGGTGATGGGAACAATCTGCTGGAGAAGATAGGATGGTGTGGGGTCACGTGTGCATTTAGAACAATTTGCCATGGCCAGGAGAAGAGCCATCTCTTCATGTGAGAAAGGAGTGAAGGAGATAGTGGCACAAGGTATCTGAATGATTCAAGAAGAGGAGGAAGGGAGAAGAAAGGGCTCTTAGGGAATAATCTCAGCTAGTTTAGCAAAATTTGAGGCAAGTTTCTCAGGTGAGAGGATGAGAGTGAGAGGGAACCACTGGGGGTTTGGAAGAGGCACTGTGGTGAGTGGGATAGTGAGCTAATTAGGGAGATGTGAAATGATGGCCATGGTGAGGATCGAGTTGAGATTATGTAAATGACAAATGTTGGAGGTGCTGTGGGAAAACAGGAACACTAGTGAACCTTTAGTGGAGAGGTAAATTGATCCAGCAATTATGGAAAGCAGTTTGCAACTATGTTTCCAAAATTACCAAACTATTCATACCTCTTGATGTAGCTATACAACTACAGAACCTATACCCCAAAGAGGTCAAAGAAAGAGAAAAAAGATCTGTGTATACCAAAATATCTATAGTAGCTCCTTTTATATTTGCTAAAATTAGAAAACTAAGTCAACATCTTTATAATGAGGAATAGTTAAACAAATTGTGGCATATAAATAAAATGGAATATTATTATACCATAAGAAATAGTGAAACGCTTTCAGCAAAGAAAGATTTAGGGTTTATTAACAAAGTGATACAAACTAGTCATTTTGCTATCATTGTAACATTTTATTTTATGAATTGGAGTTTCTGCTATAACTATTATAAAGATGATATCAATCTCAATTATTGGTTGAAAAAATTACAAGTAATAATCCTATAAATGACTGTATTTTGAGAATTTTGTGAGGAAAAACAATCTGTCACACTTTAATGTCATGAGAATTGTATAGAATTTTATTAATCAGTAAAGATGCATGTAAATATATTGTCTTATTGCATATTTAAAGTTTGTGTTATTAAAATTGTAATAGATTTTAATTTTTATTTGAATAAAATATGGGCTAAGAAAAAAAAAATAATGAAACAGTTTCAGAAGCAACCGAGGAAAATATCTGTGAACTCATTGGAAAGCATAAACAGAAGAACACTTTATACAATGACAATACTATTACAAAGAAAAATAACTTTGAAAGATTTTAGAACTCTGATCAATTTAATGGTAATTTATGAGTCCAGAAGACTGAAGATAAAACCTGCCACTCACTTCCTAACCCAGAGGTGATTAACTTAAAAGGCAGAGAAGATACACGTTTTTGGACGTTTGTTTTGCTGGACTATCCATTATTTGTGATGAGGGTTTTGAGTTAATTTTTTTTGTTCATTTGGGGGGACATTTGGAGGGATAGATTATAAATGCATGTAAAATCTTTTCAGATAGAAGAACAAGCATTCAGAGGAGAGCTGGAGGGGATTCAAAGATTTACAAAAGATGAAATTCCCATGAAGCATGAGGCTTTGATGAAGAATGAAAAAGGTGAGCTGAGAGTCAGGAGTCCTGTGTTCTTGCTACTTACTGCCTCTGCTACTAATTAACTATGTGACCCTTGGGCTAGTTGCTTCATACTGGGCCTTAGTTTCCTTATGTTTCAAATTGGGATAATTAATAATAATGATAATCATGATGATGATGATACCTTCACTACCTAGTTCACAGAATATTATTTTCATTGGATAGGATGCTGAATTTAAAGTCAAAAAGCTTGGGTTTGGATCCTGCTTCTGCCTCTTAGTACTTAATCTCTCTTGGCCTCATTTTTTTTCCTCTTTAAAATGATGGGATTGGATTACATACAGGTCCCTTCCAGCTCTTCTATCTTCTTAATCTAGAATATCGCTATGGCTAATTTTCAGTTCTTCTCACTGAATGAACTTTTCCGGAATCATAGATTGGTAGAACTGCAAGAGACTTTAGGCATCACCTAAGCTCAATTCCTTCATTTTATGTTTTTTTAAAAAATAAATTTATTTGTTTTCAGTTTTCAACAATCACTTCCATAAGTCTTAAATTTTCTCCCCCTCCCTTCCTCCTCCTTCCCTGAGACAGCATGTAATCTTACATATATATTCTTATTAAACACATTTTAAACTTAATAAACTTACATATATTCTTATTAAACACATTTTCACATTAGTCATGTTTCATAGAAGAATTAAAATGAATGGGAGAAGCCATAAGAAGAACCAAAACAAAACATAACACAAGAGAAAATAGTCTGCTTCATTATGCATTCTGATTCCCTAGTTCTTTCTCTGGATGTAGATGGCATTTTGCCTCAAGAGTCCTTTGGGAATGTTTTAGGTCCTTGCATTGCTGTGAAGGGCTAAGTCTATCAGAAACAGTCCTCACACACTGTGGCTGTTACTGTGTACAGTGTTCTCCTGGTTCTGCTCATTTTACTCAACATCAGGCCATATAAGTTCTTCCAGGCCTCTCTAAAGTCCTCCTGTTCATCTTTTGTCATAGCACAATAGTATTCCATTATAGTCATATACCGCAACTTGTTCAGCCATTCCTCAGTTGATGGGCATCCCCTTGATTTCCAGTTCTAGGCTACCACAAGGAGAGCTGCTGTAAATATTTTTGTACATGTGGGACCTTTTCCCATTTTTATGATCTCTTTGGGATACAGTCCTCTAAATGATATTACTGGGTCAAAGTGTATGTGCATTTTTGTAGCCCTTTGGGCATAGTTCCAAATTGCTCTCCAGAATGGCTGGATCAGCTCACAGCTTCACCAGCAATGAATTAGTGTTCCAACTCTCCCACCTTCATTTTGTGTTTGAGGAATCAGAGGTTCAGAGTAGGTAATCAGTTTTCCTGAGGTTACATTGTCTAGGAATTAACTAAACCAGGACTTGATCCCAGGTCATCTGACTATAAGATAAAAATTCTTTCCACTATGCCATGGACTCTTTTTCTTTTTTAAATAATATTTTGTTTTTCCCAATTACATGCAAAAACAATTTTTAACTTTGATTTTTTAAAAATTTTGAGTTCCAAATTCCCTTCATCTCTCACTCTTTCCCTCCTTCCTAAGCAATTTGATATAGGCTATACATATACAATTATGCAAAATATATTTTCCTATTAGTCATGTTGTAAAAGAAAATTTAGACCTCCCCTCCCCCAACAAACAAAACAAAACATAGAAAAAGAATGTGAACAATAGTATGCTTCAATCTGCATTCAGACTCCAGTTCTTTCTCTGGAAGTGGATAGCATTTTTCATCATGGTTCTTTTGAAATTGTCTTATGTCATTGTATTGCTGAGAATAGCTAAGTCATTCATAGTTTATCATACTACAATATTGCTGTTACTGCATACAATGTTCTCCTGTTCTGCTCACTTCACTTTGCATCAGTTTATGTCTTTCCAGATTTTTCTGAAAGCATCCTGCTCATCATTTCTTATAGCACAATAGTATTCCATCACAATCATATATCACAATTTGTTCAGCCAGTCTGTACTTCATGGACATGTCCTCAATTTCCAATTCTTTGTCACCACAAAAAGAACTGCTAAAAATATTTCTGTACAAATTGATCCTTTTTCTTTTTTGACCCCTTTGACCTCTTAGTGTTATTACTGGGTCAAAGGATATGCATAGATTTGTAGCCCTTTGGGCATAGTTCCAAACTGTTCTCCATAATGGTTGGATCAATTCACAATTCCACCAATAGTGTATTAGTATCCCAATTTCTCCACATTCCCTCCAACATTTATCATTTTCCTTTTCTGTCATATTAGTCAGTCTAATATTTGTGAGATAGTACCTCAGAGTTAAAATTTGCATTTCTCTAATCAATAGTAATTTTGAGCATTTTTCATGTGACTATAGTTTTAATTTCCTTTTTTTTTTACTTCAACTGAAGCATAATAGATTCTCCTGTAGCCCTTTATCTTTACATTGTGTGTATTCTCTGCTTCGAGTGTATTCCTTGTAAACAACATTATTGTAAGCTTCTGATTTTCAATTTTCTCTGCTATCTACTTTTGTTTTATGGGTGAGTTCATCCCATTTACATTCACAGTTATGAGTTCTAACTGTGTGTTTCTCTCCTGTGTATTTTCCTCCATCCTGCTTTTTCTCCCTGTTTATCCTTCTCTCTATTTCCTTCCCCCTGTCCCTTCTCAAAAATGTTTTGCTTCTGACCACCACTTTCCCAAATCTTCCCTCCCTCCTTTTAGCCCCCCTTCCTTTTTTTTATCCCTCACTCTCCCTACTTCCATGTAGGGTAAGATAGATTTCTATAATCAACTGAGTGTGTTTGTTATTCTCTTTTTGAGCCAACTCCAATGAGAGTAAGTAAGGTTGAAGTATAGCACCCCACCCCCACCCTCCATTTTCCCCTTCACTGCAAAAGTTCTTTTGTGCCTCTTTTATATTAGATAATTTTTAACCCCATTCTCTCCCTTTCCCATTCTCCCAGTGCATCCCTTTTTCTCATCTCTTTATTTTATTTTTTTTGGGTATCATCCTATCATAGTCAACTCATACACATACCTTCTGTCTATGTAGACTCCTTCTAACTCCCATAATTTATTTACTTGTTTTTTTGAAACATAAATCCATTTATACAAGTTGATAGGAAACAGAAACAAGAGAAGGTATACAGATGAGAATACACCAGATGATACAGAGCATGAATGAGTTCTTCCTGTGGGAGTGAGATATCAGCTCAACCAAGAGAGAGAATGCTTGTCCCAGACCTTACCTAAAGGGAAATTTCCTCAAATCTCCAGTGGAGTGAACTGAAGATAGTGACATGATAGTGTTGTTGGATCCTTTATGTGTTGGTCTCTTTGAAGAGTCTCTCTCTTGTTTCAGGGACCTCTCCCCAAAGAAAATCAAAAACTTTGTGTCTTTGCTCTCAGAAAGTCTCAAAAGACAGGGCCTCTCTTCTCTCTAGCTCTTGATAACTCAGCTCCTTACTTAGACTGTGGAGCACAGAGTAATCAATCCCCACCAATGATAACTCTCATTATCAAAAAAAAAAATTCTTAGGACTTACAAATATTATCTTCCTATCTAGGATGTAAACAGTATAACCTTATTAAATCCCTTATGACTTCTCTTTTCTATTTACCTTTTTATGCTCCTCTTCAAACTTGTGTTTGAATGGCAAATTTTCTATTCAGTTCTGTTTTGTTCATTAGAAATGCTTGAAAATCTTCACTTTCATTAAATGCCCATTTTTTTCCTCCTGAAGAGTTATATTCAGTTTTGCTTTGTAGATGATTCTTAGTTGTAATCCTGGCTCCTTTACCCTCCTATCATATTCCAAGTCCTCTGATCCTGTTGGGTGTTGAAGCTGCTCAATCTTATGTTATCCTGACTGTGGCTCCATGATATTAAATTGTTTCTTTCTGGCTGTTTGCAGTATTTCATTATTAACCAGGGAACTCTGGAATTTGACTATAATATTCCTGGGAGTTACATTTTGGGATTTTTTTCAGTACGTGATCCATGGATTCTTTCAATTTTTATTTTAGCCTCTGGTTGTAGGATATCAGGAAATTTTCCTTGATAATTTTTGAAATGTGATGCTTAGGCTCTTTTTTAAATCATGGCTTTCAGGTAGTTCAGTAATTCTCAAATTATCTCTCCTTGATCTGTTTTCCAGGTTAGTTTTTTTTAATGAGATATTTCATAATTTTTTTCTATTTTTTTCATTCTTTTTATTGTTACTTAATGTCTCATGGAGTCATTAGCTTTCACTTGCCCGATTCTAATTTTCAAGGAATTTATTTTCTTCAGTGAGTTTTAATACCTCCTTTTCCATTTGGTTAATTTTACTGTTTGAGGAATTCTTCTCTTCTTTGGATTTTTGTGCTTCTTTTACCATGTGGCCCATTCTGTTTTTTAAGGTGTTGTTTTCTCCAGTATTTTTTGTGTCCTTTTTACCACACTGTTGACTCTTTCTTGCATTAATTTCATTTTTTTCCCATGTTTTTTCTCTGCCTCTATTATTTGATTTTTTTAAAAATTCTTTTTGATCACCTCCAGGGCCTGAAACCTATATACATTTTTCTTTGAGGTTTTGCATTAACTGCTTTGATCTCATTGTCTTCTGAGTATGTGTTTTGACCTTCCCTTTCACCATAGTAACTTTCTCTGGTCAGGTTCTTTTTTTGGATATTTAATCATTTACCAGTGTTTTTCTTGACTTTAACTTTATATTGAAGTTGGGCTCTGCTTAGTGGAGCTGTCTCAAGCTTCGGGTTTTTCTTCCTGCTGTGCTGAGAGCTAGTTCTGGGGGTCTATAAGTTTCAGTTCTGCCAAGGTGGTATGATCTAAGGAGAAGTGTGGTCAATATTTTCTAGCCTTTGCTCTGGAGTGACCATAAGTGTGCTTTTCTCTCCTGGAATTGTGACCAAGGTTTCTGCTCCTGCTAGTCTTCTTCCTTGTCCTGGTGCTTGGACCCAGAACCATGTATGGGCAATGCAGCACAGTCCTGCATCCAGTGCTAGTCAAGGTTCTCTTGTAATCTTCTTGTGATCAGTTTTGTGACCCCCTTACTGTCTATAGGCTAAGAGTGGGTTCTGCCACTCTAGAAATTGTTTTTTTAATGCTTCATTTAGTATTTTATTTTTCTCCAGTTACATGTAAAACGCAATGTTTAATATTCATTTTTAAAACTTTAAGTTCCAAATTCTCTTCCTTCCTCCCTTCCCATATCCCCAACATTGAGAAGGCAAGCAATTCTATATAGGTTATACATGTGTAGTCATGCAAAACATATCTGTAATAGTCATGTTGTGAAAGAAAACATAGAGGAAAAAACCTCAAGAAAAACAAAGAAAGCAAAAAAAAGTATGCTTCAGTCTGTATTCAGACACTATCAGTTCTTTCTTCGGGGGATGGATGGCATTTTCATCAAACCCACTGCACTCTGCAGCTCCTAGATTGGACCACAATAGGTCCCTGCCCAAGCACTACTTAACTTTTGGGTCCTCCAGGCTAGAGTGAATGTCAATAATAACTATTTATCTTTTGACCAGTAATCCTGAACCCTGAGGGTCTTCCCCTCCCAGTTTGATTTTTTTTTTTTAATTAAAGGGGCCATCCCTTGACTCACTTCTTAAATAGGCCTATTCATTGAATGGACATTACCTCACTCAAAGTGAGAACCTGAAAAGGCTTTAGCCTTAAAGGGTCAGGGTTTCCCATTGCATACTGGGTCATATCCAGTCGTCCTGGCCACCCGGACCCAGATGACTCTGGAGGAGAAAGAGGCACCTTGCACACCTCTCCCTTACTCAAATCAAAGCCAACGCAAGTCATGTAATCATCTTCCTGATGTCATAGTCCTCTTCAAAAATGTAGGACAGACACAGCAATAACAACCACATCCTTCACAGTTGTCTTGGATCATTGCGTTGCTGAGAATAGCTAAGTCTTTCACAGGTGATCATCTTATAATATTGCTATTACTTTGTACACAGTACATTTCACTTTGCATCAGCCCAAGCAAATCTTTCCAGATTTTTCTGAGAGCATCTTGCTCATCATTTCTTATAGTACAATAATATTCCATAATCACATACCACAACTTCTTCAGCCATTGCTTAGTTTATGGGCATCCCCTCTATTTCCAATTCTTTGCCCCCAGAAAAGAGAACTATACATATTTTTGTACATACGGATCCTTTGTTTTTTTTCTCTTTTGAGAAACAGACCTAGTAGTGGTATTGCCTGGTCAAAGGGTATATGCATGGTTTCATAGCTGTTTGGACATAGTTCCATATTGCTCTACAGAATGGTTGAATCAATTCTCAACTCCACCAGTGCTTCAAATGTCTTATTTTTCCCACATCCCCTCAAACATTCATCATTTACCTTTTTCTGTCCTATTAGCCAATCTAATAAGTGTGAAGTAGTGCTTCAGAATTGTTTTAATTTGTTTTTCTCCAGTTAATATTGAGTTAGAGTATTTTTTCATATGACTATAGATAGCTTTGATGACTTCATGTGAAAACTGTTCATATCTTTTGATCATTTATCAATTAGGGAATGGCTCTTATTTTGATAAATTTGACTCAGTTCTCCATCTGTGTGAGAAATGAGGCTTTTATCAGAGAAACTTGCTTCAAATATTTTCAGTTACTACTGTACTTCCTATCCTATTCCCCCTCCTCCATTTATTCCTTTCTCTTTCCCCTTTCACCCTGTCCCTCCTCAAAAGTGTTTTGCTTCTGACTTCCCCCTATCCCAATCTGCCTCTCTTCTATCACCACTCCCACTCCCTTCTCTTATCCTTTTCCCCTCCTACTTTCCTATAGAGTAAGATGGATTTCTATACCCAGTTGAGTGTGTATATTATTCACTCTTTGAGCCATTTCTGAGAGTAAGTTTCACTCTATCCCTCTCACCTCCCCGTCTTCCCCTCCACTGTAAAAACTTTCTTGACTCTTTTATGTGAGATAATTTACCACATTCTATGTCTCCTTTTCTGTTTCTTGCAGTACATTCCTCTCTCTCACCCTTTAATTTTATTTTTTTAGGTATCATCCCTTCATATTCAACTCACACCTGTACCTTCTATCTATATATACTCCTTCTAACTATCCTAATAATGAGAAAAGTCTCATGAGTTATGGATATCATCTTCCCATGTAGAAATGTAAACATTTTAACCTTATTAAATCTCTTATGATTTCCTTTTCATGTTTACTTTTGTATGCTTCTCTTGAGTCTTGTATTTGAAAGTCAGATTTTCTATGTAGCTCTGGTCTTTTCATCAAGAATACTTGAAAGTCCTCTCTGTTACTGAATGTCCATTTTCCCCCCAAAGAATAATACTCAGCTTTTCTAGGTAAGTGATTCTTGGTTGTAATCCTAGCTCCTTAGCCCTCTGGAATATCATATTCCAAGTCTTCCAATCCTTTCATGTGGAAGCTGCTAAATCTTATGGTATTATTTTGTTTATGGTATTGAATTTTTTCTTTCTGGTTGCTTGCAATATTTCCCCCTAAATTCTGGAATTTGACTACAATATTCCTGGTAATTTTCATTTTGGCATCTCTTTCAGGACATGATTGGCAGATTCTTTCAACATTTATTTTACCCTATGGTTCTAGAATATTAGGACACTTTGATAATTTCTGGAAAGGTAATGTCTAGGTCATTCTTTCAGTTTTGTTTTATTGTTTCTTGATTTCTCATAAAGTTGTTAGCTTCCATTTGCTCCATTCTAATTTTTTTATTAATTAATTTTATTTATTTTCAGTGTTCTACAATAACTACCAGATAACAGATTATTATTTCCTCTCCTTCCCCCCTCTCTTCCCCCTCCCTCCACCCATCCTTCCTGAGACAGCATACAATTTTGTATAGGTTCTACACATACATTCCTATTAAATACATTTTCACTATATTCATGCTATGTTGAAGAATTAAAATGAGTGGGAGAAATCATCAAAAACCAAAACGCAGTACACACACACACACACACACACACACACACACACACACACAAATGATCTACTACAATCTGTGATTGAATTCCATAGTTCTTTCTCTGGATGTGGAAGACATTTTGCCTTAGAAGACCATTGGGAAATTTTTTTTTAAGTCCTTGCATTGCAGTGAAGTTCCAAGTCTACCAGAAAAAACTCTCACACACTGTGGTTGTTGCTGTGCACAAAGTTCTCCTGGTTCTGCTCCTTTCGCTCAGCGTCAGATCATATAAGTCTTGCCAGGCCTCTCTGAGGTCTTCCTGTTCATCATTTCTTATAGCACAATAGTATTCTATTACATTCATATACCATAATTTATTCAGCCATTCCCCAATTGATGGACATCCTCTTGATTTCCAGTTTTTGGCCACCACAAAGAGTACTGCTATAAATATTTTTGTACATGTGGGACCCTTTCCCATTTTTATGATCTCTTGAGGATACAGTCCTAGAATGATATTGCTGGTTCAAAGGGTATGCATATTTTCACAGCCCTTTGGGCATAGTTCCAAATTGCTCTCCAGAATGGTTGGATCAGCTCACAGCTCCACCAGCAGTGTATTAGTTATTATTCCAACTCTCCCACATCCTCTCCAACATTTATCATCTTCCTGTTCTGTCATGTTTGCCAATCTGATAGGTGTGATGTAGTACCTCAGAGTTGTTTTGATTTGCATCTCACTAATCAAAAGTGATTTAGAGCATTTTTTCATATGTCTATAGATATTTTCAATTTCTTCCTCTGAAAATTGTCTGTTCATATCCTTTGACCATTTATCAATGAGGAATGACTTGTATTTTTGTACATTTGACGCTGTTCTCTATATAGTCTAGAAATGAGGCCTTTATCCCTGAGATTAGCTGTAAAAATTCTTTCCCATCCCAATTCTTTCTATATCCCTCTGAATTTTGGTTGCATTGGGTTTGGTTGTGCAAAAACTTTTCAGTTTAATATAATCAAAATTATTCATCTTGTGCTTCATAATGCTTTCTATCTCTTCTTTAGTCAAAAATTCTTCCCTTCTCCATAAATCTGATAAATACACTATTCCTTGCTCAACCAATTTGTCCACAGTATCCATTTTTATACCTAGATCATGTACCCATTTGGATTTTATTCTTATATACAGTGTCAGGCATTGATCTATGCCTAGTTTCTGCCACACTTTTATCCAGTTTTCCCAGCAATTTTTGTTGAACAGTGAGTTCTTATCCCAGAAGCTAGGGTCCTTGGGTTTATCAAGAAGTAGATTGCTATACTCATTGTCTACTCTGTCTTGAATACCTAGCCTATTCCACGTGTCTGCCCTTCTGTTTCTTAGCTAGTACCAAGTAGTTTTGATAATTGCTACTTTATAATACAATTTGAGATCTGATAGCACTAGACCACCTTCCCTAGCATATCTTTTCATTAGTCCCCTTGATATTCTGAACCTTTTGTTCATCCAGATGAATTTTGATTCTACTTTTTCCAGCTCTAGAAAATAATTATCTGATAGATTACTTGATATGGCACTAAATAAGTAAATTAGTTTAAGTAGAATTGTCATTTTTATTATATTGGCTCAGCCTACCCATGAGCAACTGATATTTTTCCACTTACTTAGATCTGACTTTATTAGTGTTCCATTCCAACTTTTAAGGAATTTTTTTTCAGTGAGCCTTTGGACCTCCTTTTCCATTTGGCCACTTCTGATTTTTAAGGCATTCTTCTCCTCAATGGCTTGTCTGTTTTATAAGGTGTCATTTTTCTTCAGTATTTTTTTGTATCTCTTTTACCAAGCTATTGACTCATTTCTCATGATTTTCTTGCGTCACTCATTTCTCTTCCCAATTTTACCTCTATCTCTCTTGCTTGGTTTTCAAAATCCTTTTTGAGCTCTTCCATGGCCTGAGACCAATTCGTATTTTTCTGGAGACTTTGGATGCAGAAGTTTTGACTTTGTTATCTTCTTCTGAATGTGTATTGATCTTCCTTGTCACCATGTAATTTTGTATGGTCAGAATTTGTTGTTTTTGCTGTTTACTCATTTTTCCAGCCTATTAGTTATCTTTTAACTTTTTGTTAAAGTAGGGCTCTGCTTCTTGGGTGGAGGGTGTACTGTCCCAATCTTCGTGAGCTTTGTGCAGTTTTTTTCAGAGATACTTCTAGGGACCTGTAAGTTTTCATTTCCTCCAAGGTGGTATGATTTAAGGAGAGGTGTTTGCTACTCTCCTGGCCTGTGCTCTGGTCTGTGAGTGAACACAAGCAATATTTTCTGCCTTGGAACTATGAGGAAAATCCCCCTCCACTGTAGCTACAAGCTCTGGTGTGTTATTGCTCCTCTTCACCCTGGGACAAGCAACAGAGTCCTTCCTTGGTGCCAGCAAAAAGACCTGTAATATCTTTCTGACCAGTTGTTTGACACCCTTACTATCTGTGGGCTGAAAGCTCCAGGAGCAGCCACTGGTACCACTGCTGATTCAGTTACTCTCAAGGCCTGATCCTGGATGCTCCTCTCTCACTCCCATGCAAGAAACCTTTCTTACTGGCCTTCCAAGTTATGTTGGGCTTGAAATTTGTTTCACTCCATCTTTTTGTTGGTTCTGCTGCTCTAGAATTTGCTTAGAGTAATTTTTTAAAGGTATTTGGAAGAGTTTGGGGGAGAACTCAGGCAAGTCCCTGCCTTTACTTTGCCATCTTGATTCTGTGCCCCTTAAAAAGCAGGAGTCTGGTGGAGTCATCTTGAACACTAGAAATTAGCAAATGATGCAGATCAGGGCTTCACTTATTGATTTGTGATTGGTTAGACTGAAATGATGGAGAAAATAATAGGAATGCAGATTAAACTTAAAGGTGCATCTTACCCTCCTTTCTCTCCCCCTGAGAGCTGGTTGTTAAACATTTATCAGCACACTCCTGGAGAAGTATCCCAGGTCAATGACATTCTTTTATTCAGCACTGGACTTTGTTCCTATTTTGTGTGACTGCAGGGTTTGAGGAAAACTCTGATGTCTATCTTTTCCCCTTACCTCTACAAATGCTTTCTCCCACACTCAGGCTGGAGTCTGGTGGGGTTTAGCCATAGGATCAGAATCTCCTAGAAGAGAACTGGGCAGCTAGGTGACCCAGTGGATAGAGAACCTGGCTGGGAGTCAAGAAGGCCTGAGTGCAAATCCAACCTCAGACACTTACCAGCTGTGTGACTCTGAGCAAGTCATTTAACTCTGTTTGCTTCAGTCTTCTCATCTGTAAAATGAGCTGGAGAAGGAAATGGCGAGCCACTCCATAATCTCTGCCAAGAAAACTCCAAATGTGATCATGAAGAAGCAGACACAACCGAGCAGCAGCAGCAGGATCCTCTATGCCAGTGTCTGGCTGGAGGGTGGGGATCTCCCTCACAGTGACTCTTGCCTCAATGTGTCTTTACCCCTCCCTCATCCTCACTTCCTGCATACATTGACTCTGATTAACCACATGAAGGAAAGGAGGAGAGAGAACAGAAGGAGTGGGGCTAAAAGGGAGCAGAATACATAATGGGAAAATGACTAGAAAACCATTTGGGCCTAGTCTTTCTACCTTGTTTCCTTCCCACCCCCCTCTCCCCATTTTCCCAGGCAGTGGTTACTGAGTGTGGATTGGACCCAGTAGTTCCTTTATCTTTCAATATGTGGAGGCTGGTACAGTATTACAGGCCAGTTTTGGGCATGGAGGTGGGATCTGTAAATACAGAGAGACTAATCAAAGAGTTAGTAGCAGTAGTGGAGAATAAAAGAAAAAGACGAAAACTCCAAAAATATTAAGAGAAAAAACATCGCTAAAAGCTTATCACACAAGCAGATGATTCAGCACAAAGTATCCTGAAAACAGAAAGAAGAATAAGACATTAAAAAGAAACCAAAACACATTAAACAAATATATCATGCCTGAGGAAAGATAGTCCTGTGGATCCTTCAGAAACTGTGAAACCACAGCAAGAAATTCCAGAATGGTTTAAAATAGAAATAAAAGGTCTGATGTTTACAGTATTATACAACTATTTCTCCCACCTTCCATTCCCTTCTGTAAGGAAACTGAAGTGGAAAGGAGGATGTTTTCTTATATGTTTTATTTAAGGCCAAACTTGGATGCTATAATTACACAGCATTCAGTTTTGATAGAACATATGAATTCCATATAAGCCAAAGCAATTAACCTTAAAAACAAGATTACAGAGATTACTTAAGAATATCTTGCAGAAGAACATGACAAATAAAAAACCCTGAATATCATAATAGAAAAAACAGTATGAGAAAAACATTCAGGACTTTCAAATACAGAGAGCAAAGCAGTGACCAAGAGAATCCATAGAATGTCAGGAAACAAAACAACACCCTAAAAACTTGAGCTTCAAACTCTAAGACACTTGGTGGTTAAATTTAATGATTTAAATGACAAACAACAAACTTTATAAGAAATCAAGAAAAAGACCTTTATATATGAAAGGCAACTTGAGTAACACAAGATTATTCTACAGTCACATGAAATCGGTGGAAGAATGGAACAGTATATTCTAAAAGCAAAGGAGATCAAGCTGCAACCAACATTTGCAAAGCTGAATTTATTTTTCAGTGAAAAAAATGGATGCTCATTTCTAGTGGGTACAGAGCAAGAGAAAATACCTAGGAAATTGCATTGGGAATAATTATTGGTAAGCAGAAAAAGACTTTCTTGTCCTAGAGATCTTATTAATCCTGAAGATTGTTAAGATACTGGTAGGAAACTTCAAATTAGATGAATTTTTCTTTGAAATCTTTCAAAAAGATTTAGAGTTAGAATATCTGGGTCTTTAGATCCTGCTTCCCAGTTCTAGTTGTGTTACTATGGACAATTAATGTCACCTCTGAGAGTCTTAGTTTCCTCTGTAAAAAAGGTGACAATGATGCTCTCCGGAGTTTTGTTGTGAAGAATATCCTTTCTAAATCATAAAATGCTACAAAAATGTGAACAATTATTATTTGAATATAATGAATTTATGAATTAATTTAATTTATGAAATTAATTTGATTTTTGAAATTAGCAAAGATGGCAGAGTAGGAGGAACAGTACAACCCAGCTTTCCCATTCAAATTCTTCAACAAAGATCTAAGAAGAACATCAGACCGAGTAGTGATCAGGAAATCTTAGGATAAACTACAATAAGTATTATTTTCCAGCCCAGTGTCTTAAATTAGCCCCACAGGCAAGTGACCAAGGCAGGAAATATGGAACCAGGGGAGGACTAGCAATTCAGTTGCTTTGATACCAAAGGAGGATCTCTCAGTTTCAGTTCTGGTATAGGCAATCTGAGCAGCTGTTTAGCTTCTCTGTGGTTAGACCAAGGCTAGGTTAGCTGCATTATTTCTCTGAACCTGCAGAACCTTTCTACCAATTGACAGGGGTGGGGGCCAGCAACTATCTACTAGAGCTCTGCTGAAAATTTATAGTTGTGTTGCCTAGACTTATACTAAGATCTGAAACTTAAAAAGTCTAGGAGGACAGTGATCAGACTGTGCCCTAGATCAGAATTCTTCAGGACTGCAGAAAGTCTATTCCTGGCCCAAGCCTCCCCTGTAATCTTTGAAGAATATATCACTCCTAGAGAAAGTATCAGCAGGACCCCAGGGAATACAAATAGAGACTAAACAAAAACCTTCACATTCCCTGCAGGAGCATGGAGATCCTGGCCCTAATACAAAGTTCCAATCCATGAATTAAGGCTGAAGGAATGATTAAAAAAAAAGACTACTAAGATAAAAAGTTGTTCCAGCAATGTCCAAGAAACAAAACTTGAATAGAAGAATAACTCTAAAGCCTTGAAAAAAAATACAGCTTGATCATAAGGGCAATTGGAATTGCTAGAAAAAATGAAGCAAGAGTTTTTAAAAAAAAAAATGTAAGCCTAATAGACTGTAAGTCTAGCACCTAGCACAGTGTCTGGCGTATAGAAGATACTTAATAAATGCTTGTTGAATGAGTAATCAAATAATGAAGGTTTCTTTATCATCAAGGATAGCAATAAACATCTACCAAACCCCTACTATATGCATGACACTGTTCCAGGAAGTGAGGATGTAAAGAGTTATGAGGTTCAGTTCTAGCCTTCCAAGAGCTTCCAGTCTCATGTGGAAGACTCAGATGCATTCACTCCATAATACACTTATATAGCATCTGGGTATGTAAACCCAAACAAAGTGGGATTTTTGTTGTTTTCTTTTTGGAGTTCAGTTTCCCAGGCCCAGGCTAAATTGTGAGCACCTGAGAGATTGATCTCCTTCAAACCCTGATAATTCACAGCTGTGCTGAGTTACATGGGTTGTGATGCCTTCTGGCTCTGAGCCTATTAGTTGAAAACTATATATACTGGGAGGTTGGCGTTTTGCTTTGGAGGTTCACTTATGAGAAGAATCTTTTGATTCTCTGGATGGGACTCTGGAGTAGCTATTTGTTAAGAACCCTCCCTTCCCCACTCCCACGCCCTCTCACTACTCAGAGGTTTGTATTCTCCCAGTCTGGTAGTGTATGTAGGTGACTGTATTACTTTATTCAGATAGTAGGAATCTTGTCTGTTGAATCTCTGTGCTAATTTCTCTATGTTTCTCTGCTGTATTTTTTCCATGTTCAGAGTATTGACCTTTCCTCTAAATTAATGAATGGCATATATGTTTAATTAAAAAAGGATTGTTAACCCTTTTGAAGCCATCTTTCCTTTATAAAGCAGATCAAAGAACCTCTGCTAGCAGACTATCCTGGGTGTGCTAGGGTGCTTGCTATTACATTATACAAGATACCATGCCAGGTACTGGGGGGACACAGAGGAAATAAAACACCTTTTTTTCTTTTAAGGAGTTTATAGTCAAATAATCAGAACTAAGCATTTACCATTTAAAAACATATAATAATTTTTTTTTAGCTGATTGTTCATAAGGAAGTTCGTAAGTGATGATCTTCTTATGTAATAATAATAATAGCTTTAGGCTAAGTTCAGTCACATTCGCCCCTCTTTTTTATTATATTTGATTATGTAATATTTTATATATTAGATATACACACTTTGATTATATAAAAATATACTATTAAGAATATTCTTGATACATGAAAAGATGGGTGAAGCTAGATGGTGCTATGGATAGAGCCCCAGACCTGGAGTCAGGAAGACTAATCTTTGTGAGTTCAAATCTGGTCTCATACACTTACTAGTTGTATGACCCTGGGCAAGTCACTTAACCCTGTTTGCCTCAGTTTCCTTATCTGTAAAATGAGCTGGAGAAGGAAATAGCAAACCACTCCAATATCTCTTCCAAGAAAACCCCAGAATGGGGTCGCAAAGAGTCGGACATGATTGAAAACAACTCAACAACAGTAACAACACATGAAAAGGTAACTAGAATTATAGAGTAGTAGATGCCAGGTAACAAGGGGTATAGATGATGTACCATGAAAGCTCAGGGAGGGGGAATTCTTGGTGAATTGGAACAGCCATGGAATGTAGGAAGAACTTTGTCGCTGATCTGAGACCTGAAGAGTAGGTAACATTTAAAAGGCAAAGACGTAGGGGTAGAGGGGATGTTCCAGGTAGGGCTCAGGCATTAAATAGCATAGGCTAGTTGGTTGCTTGGTTGGTTGTTGTCCGTTCTCAAAGAGGATCAAAATGGCATCACTATGTTAGCATCAAGTTTCAATATGTCTGTCTGAGGCTGATCAGAAAAATACCACAGGTTGGGCACTAATAGTCTGTGTGAACGTTTGGGGAGGATCCTCTAAATCTGCACATCTGCATTTCCTTTGAGCTGTTCCAATTCAGCTTTGCTCATACGGCACAGCATCTTTTCTGATGTGGGCATGCCATGCTGAGAGGTCCTTTGCCGGTGTCACAAAATCAATTTCAAAAGTCTTAAGAGAGACCCTGAAAGTGTCCTTGTATTGCTTCTTCTGACTACCATATGAATGCTTGCCTTGTGTGAGTTCTCCACAAAAGAGTCTTTTTGGCAAGTGTACATTTTACATTAGAACAACATGGCCAGCCCATCAGAGTTGCACTCTCTGAAGCAGAGGTTGAAGGCTTGGCAGTTTAGTTCAAGAAAGGATGTCAGTGTATGGTACCTTATCCTGCCAGATGATCTTCAGAATCTTCCTAAGACAATTCAAATGGAAGTGATTTCAGTTTCCTGGCATGGCATTCGTTGGTGTACTGTCTAGGTTTCACAGGCATTACAGCAATGAGGTCAGCACAGTGACTGTAGACCTTTGGTAGTCAGCGTAATACCTCTTCTCTCCCATACTTTCCTTCAGAATCTCTCAAACACTGAGCTAGCTCTGGCAATGCATGTGTCAATCTTATTATCAATGTGTACATCCCAGGAAAGTACACTACCAAGGTAAGTGAACTTATCCACAGCGTTCAAAACTTCTCTGTTACTGATGGTTCCATTTATGGATGGTGTGATGGTGGTTGATGGAGCACCTGTTTCTTGGTGTTAATTGTTAGGCCAAAATCAGCACAAGCATGTGCTACACCCCAAATAGGATAAGCAAATCAGGTAGGAATTAATTCTTGGTAAGTTCTGGTCTTAGGAGCTCATCAGTAGAAGGAATTCCTTGTGTGTAAGCTCTCTCTACTGATATAGATAAATAATTCTTCTGTAGCTTGGAATCATAGATGTAGAGCTTTTGGAAAGAAACTGAAGGACTGTCTAATTTAACCCCTTCTTTTTACAGTAGAGAAAACTGAGGATCAGGAATGTTTTATGACTCACCAAAGTCCACACAGATAGTCTATATTAGAAGTAGTACTTGAACCCAGGTCTCCCTGGCTCCTGACTGTCCTTCTATCCTTTATGATATAATACCATGAATGGAATTAAAAGGCCCTACATGGGTGACTTTTTCATGAACTTAGTTAACTCAGGGTCATGTGGATTTGTTTGTGAAAGCAGAGGGATTTGTGATAGTAATTCAGAACTGAGTCATTGCTACCAGAAAGTACAGAAGGGGAAGGGTTATCCTTAAGGAGGCTGGACTTAGTGATCAATGTAGATTATGCGATAAAATATTAGAAACTGTGTGGTATATATAAATATATAAAAATTTAACACCTACTGAATACCTAGCAAAACATGACCTACTGGCTATTCCTCAGAAACTTACTATCATCCCTGGACTGACAGGTGAAAAATCCCTACACTACAAATATAGATTTCAAAATATCCTGGAGAACTCAACCAATAAACTACACTTGAACCAGACCATTATCACAGACTGAACTGTGACCAATAATTGCCCTGACATAACACTGATCCATCAAAACTTAGGAACAATATTTTTTTTTCTGATGACAAGAAAATTTTATTTATGCTATTTTACACCCTCAACTATTAACTAACTGGTTGGTCTCGTCTAATCACAAATTCAGGTGAGGGTACTTGATCCATTATTCTAAAATTTTTGGATTAGTATCGTAGAAGCACCACTTCTCCAGTGCAAATCCCTGAAGTATACTGTCTTTGTTTCAAGGTACAGACCATGTGACCAACAATTCTTACTCCAGATATGCCATTTGGGTGTCCCAAAGAAACAGTGCCTTCACTGATGTTTACTTTTTTGGGCTCAACACCCAATATTTTCATATTTTCTAATACAACTAAATTAAAAGCTTCATTTACTTCCCACATTGTTACATGTTCTTTTTTCTTTTCTTTTAAAAATTTATTTATTTATATGATCCTGTATCTGAATATTCATAATTTCCAAGCTACTATGGAATGAAAGACTTCACTCACTTTACTATTTTACTGCTATCCTTAGTACTCACAATCTCCAAGCTCTTATGGAATGAAAAGCTTTGAAAGTTATAGAACCTGAGCAGAGGAAATCAAAAGCATGTGGGAACAAGATGAGGTCTGGGCCATTTCTGTTGTCTGTCCTCTAGTGGAGTTGTATCAAGAATGCTTACAGTGAGTCTCCAAAGTATAAACTCACATCTTAATACTTTTATTTGATTGTGAAAAGCAGTAATTTTTAACCTCTCTGCATTATAGTACATAAACACTCAATATAAAAGCATGATAGCAGGATAGTGACGTGGCCCAGGATTATTTCTATCTGGACCCCATCAAAAAGATGAGAAAAGTGAGAAAATAATGATGATAACAACAGCAATAATAATAGCTTCGTTATTTAATTCTTTGTTTTACAAAGCACTTTACAACATATGATCTCATTTAATTCTCGCAACAGCTCTGGTACCATTATTAACCTCTTTTTATAGATGAGGAAAAAAACTGCCTAGGATCACACAGCCAAAAAATTGTGTTTTGTCCTGGGGATGGTGAACAGACAAAACTAGAGACCTGGATCGGTGGGAGATGTGATTGGAGAGATGGTAAGACTGTGAATGCCGAACTAATGAGTTAGGACTTTATTCCTCTGAACCCTTGCTCCTCTCCTTCTACCTATTGCCCATGCCTCTGTCTGTCCAAGTTGGGCAAGGGAACCCAGTCTAGAGACAGCAAGATGAATGTTATGACCTCTGGAAAATGAGGCTATTGAGAACCAGCGGGTAAAATAAATATTGAAAGAATCCACTGATCACCTCCTGAAAGAGATCCAAAAAGAAAAATTCCTAGGAATATTGTAACCAAATTCCAGAGTTCCCGGGGCAAGCAGTCAAAAAGAAACAATTTGAGTATTTTGGAAATACAATCAAGATAACACAAGATCTAGCAGCTTCTACATTAGGGGATTGAAGGGCCTGGATATGATATTCCAGAAGTCAGAGGAGCTAGGATTAAAACTAAGAATCACCTACACAGCAAAACTGAGTATCATACTTCAGGGGAAAAATGGTCATTCAATGAAATAGAGGACTTTCAAGTATTCTTAATGAAAAGACCAGAACTGAATAGAAAATTTGACTTTCAAACACAAGAATCAAGAGAAGCATGAAAAGGTAAACAGGAGAGAGAAGTCATAAGGGACTTATTAAAGTTGAGCTGTTTACATTTCTACGTGGAAAGATAATATTTGTAACTCTTAAGATTTTTCTCAGTAATTGGGTAGTTGGAGGGATCATATATAGACAGAGGACACAGGGTGAGTTGAATAGGATGGGAATGATATCTAAAAAAATACAATTACAGGGTGAGAGAAGAATATATTGGGAAGAGAAAGGGAGAAATGGAATGGGGCAAATTATCTCTCATAAAAGAGACAAGAAGAAGCTTTTTCAATGGAGGGGCGAAGTGTGGAGGGAAGAAAGAAAAAGTGAAACTTGCTGTCATCACATTGGCTTAAGGAGGGAATAACATGCACACTTAATTTGATGTGACAATCTATCTTACACTACAGGAAAGAAAGGAGGGGGTAATTAGAAGTAAATACTTTTGAGGAGGGACAAGTTCAAAAGAGAGAATAGAATAAATGGGGGGAAGGATAGGATGGAGGGAAATATAGTTAGTCTTTCACAACATGACTTTTATGAAGGTCTTTTGCATAACTATACATATATAACCTATATAGAATTGCTTGCTTTCTCAGTGGGAATGAGTAGGGAGGAAGGAAGGGAGAGAAGTTGGAACTCAAAGTTTTAAAAACGAATGTTAAAAATGTTTTTACATGCAACTGGGAAATAAGAAATACAGGCAATGGGATGTAGAAATCTATCTTGCCCTACAAGAAAAGAAAGAAGATGGGGATAAAGGAAGGGAGGGATGTGATAGAAGGAAGGGCAGATTGGGGGAAAGGGGTAATCAGAATGCACAGTGTCTTGGGGTGGGGGGAGGGGAGAGATGGGGAGAAAATTTGGAATTCAAAATGTGGAAATGAATGCTGAATGCTGAAAACTAAAAATAAATAAATAAATAAGGAAAATGAGGCTATTGTTCTTCATACTGTTTTCCCTTTAATATCTGGTCCTGATCACTGCTGGTGTTGAGAAGGGTATGAAAGGTGGGTTTATGGTATAACAGAGTACTAGACATGGAATCAGGAAGACCTAGTTGTGGGTCCTGACTTTTATGCTTGCTGGGTTGTGTGATCATGAAGAAATTAACCTTGCCTAGTCCTAGGTAACACAATGGATAGAGTGCTGGCCCGAAGTCAGGAAGACTAATCTTCCTGGGTTCAAATGTGGCCTCAGACAAACCAGCTGTATGACCCTGAGCAAGTAATTTAACCCTGTTTGCTTAGGTTTTCTCATCTGTAAAATGAACTGGAGAAGGAAATGGCAAACCACTCTCGTATCTTTCCCAAGAGAACCTCAAAGGAGGTCATAAAGAGTCACACAACTGAAAATGAGTAACAATAGCAACAAAAAAATCTCTCTTTCCTCATCTGCAAAATAAATATAAAGGTACCTACAGGGCTGACATAATAGAATTAGGGGGCGGGGCGCTATCCAAAGTTTCTGAGAGGAGGGATGAAATAATATGGGACGAAGAACAAAATCAGAAGTTGTTGTTCAGTTGTTTCAATCTTCTCTGACTCTTCATGACCCCATTTGGAAATGGGTTTTCTTGGCAGGGATACTGGAATGGTTTGCCATTTCCCTCTTCAGCTCATTTTTTACAGATACAGAAACTGAGGCAAACAGGGTTAAGTGACTTGCCCAGGGTCACATAGCTAGCAAGTGTCTGAGGCCACATTTAAACCCAGAAAGGTGAATCTTCCTGACTCCAGGCATGGCACTCTATCCATTGCACCACCTCACTGCCTGGGCTCAAATTCCAGATTGACTACTTTCAAATGTATAACTATGGGTTAGCTTCTTCATATCTCTGAACCTGAGCCTACTCTATAAAATGAGGCTGTTCTGGGATAGATCTGATTGAGGCCATTCCTCTGTTATTTTATGTCCAATACTGGAACAAAGTGAGATACTCGTAAGTCACACAACAGTTAACAAAAGGAGGTTTACTTAGCCACAACAAGAGAAGGATATTCAACAAGGATAGATACAGAGGACACTTCACGTTTATTCAGTTGAGAAAAGCTCCCTTACCTGACTGAGTTGCCCATCATTTTTCATCAACCAAGCCTCAGAGAGCGCCTGGAGATCCTCACTACTGTTTTGTACTCAGGCAAACAGGAAGTGATATCTGAGCCTCTAGTCCCCTGAGTCAACCAATTCTCAAGGACGGTCTCAATACCTTTTAAAGAAAAACTAGCTTAACTTGAATGACAGCCAAGAGTTAGGATATAGCTCCTACCACATAAAGGTTTGGATGAGATGATCTCTAAAGTATCTTCTAGCCCTAAATTCTAATATGGCATTTAGTCTGGATTGGAAGAGAAAGAGATTAAAATCAGGCAGAGCAGTTAAACTATTACAATAAACTAGTTTGTTAAGGTTTATTGAGAACTAATGAGGGATTGAACTAAGGTTATGAACTAAGCAGAAATGAGAAGGAATGAATTTTAGAGAGAAAGTTTGAAAGTAGACTGGGCAAGACTTCTTGGTGATCTTGGTGCTGTGGAATGAGAGGGAAGGAGTGTGAGAAGTCACATATGACTCCATGACCTTGGGTAACTGGTTGAGACCATCCTTGAGATTTGGTCACAGAAGTGATTTGCTTAGGGTCATATATGTAATAAACATGAGAGTCATGATTTGAACTCAGATCATCGGCAGAGTCAATGCTCATTCCAGTAGTCCATACCACCTTTCATCTTGCGGCAGAAAAACTGAACTCTGGAGAGGAGACTTAGTTGGGAGACGAAAGAGGTCTGACTATAAAGTAACTTGGCTAATGTTTTACTAGACAGAGTTTATATGATATCAGCTTATCCTCACAACAACCTTATGATACTACATATATATAATACTACTATATATAGTAGTATTATATATAATATATTATAAATAATATATTATGTATAATATAATACTATATATAATATATACATATATAATACTACTATATAATAATGATACCTGAGACTACAGGTATTATTATTTCTATTTTCTAGATGAAGAAACCAAGTCACAGAGAGCTTAAACAAGTTGTCCAGGTCACACTGATAGTAATTTCAAACCCAGAGCTCTCTTCTGTAGGTCCAGTACTTTTTTATCCTATACCACATTGGCTCCCAATGAAGAGCATTTCTTTTCAGAATGGATTGATAACTAGCCTGGAGTTGGGTAGACCTGGGTTCAAGTGCTGCTTTTGATATGTGCTGTCTCTGTGACTGAACAAGTCACAACTTCTCAGTGTCTTAGACATCTTTCTAAGACTGTAACATATTGGTGGAGGTTGCTTCTTACCCAGAGCTCCCTACACTGAAGAAATCACAGGTCTATGCTCTCCCTGCCACATCGTTGCATTTTATTCCCATGAAAAAACACCAATAGACCACTTAGTGTTTGGCATTCTCCACTATTCTCTACAACTCCTTCCCTTCTCTCCTAGTATTCCTCCATTCTCTTTCCCAGTACCCAGTCTCTTTCAGTATTTTTGCCCTCTCATCCCTCCCTCAATTTCCTCCCCATTCTCTTTCTTTTTTGCTCCATTGTCCATGTGGAATGGTTCTTTTGTGACTGACGGAGAAATGAGGGTAGGGTGCTCATGGCCAGAGGATGTGTGGTAATGGTGGAGTACCAGTGGATAATCCAGACTGGATGGCATTGCACCTTCTGGGGAAATACAAAGGGAAGAAAGTCTGCATGGCTCTTTTGATTGCCCTAGGGCATAAATAGCCAAATACTGTTCTCCAGTGCCCTCTAGGGACTCAAGATGAGGCTTCTCTGTATGGTTGGCATTGAGGGACAGGGCTTTGGGGAGAGAGACCCTGGACACTATTGCCCAAGGCCCTTGGGATATCAGGAAGTTCATGAGCAGGCTATGACATGGCATCAGAAAACAGACATGGCTTGAAGGACCTAGTGGAAAGGTTGATACAGTTGGAATCAGAACAGCTGGGTCCAAATCCACCGACCTCTTGTACATCCTTGGATAAATCACTTCCCCCTCCCAAGCCTCAGTCTCCTATTTGTAAATTGAGGCAGATGATGACATGAGCTTTAGGTTTTTTCTCTCTAAAACTATGATTCATTGGATCTTCTGACCGTGGAATTTGAAGGGAAGTCCATGTTCCATGTTTCTGGAAAACTTCCGCAACATGAACATCTCTTCCCTCTTTTTCCCCACCCCAGATTCATCCTTGACAGTTTAGTACCAGAGGCAATTTGCAAGATGAGGCCTTCTTGTCTCATTTGGTTTGACTAATCAACTAAATTTTATCTTTGGTATTTCTTTGGGGTCCAGGTATCATTCTCTTTTGGGGGAAATACCATCATTCCTTGATCTTCTGTCCTACTGAATTTTATCAGAATCCTCTTCCCATAATTCCTGGGATTGCCATGGTACTGTTAGAATAGCATTAGGTAAAATCAAAAGACCTGGGTTCAAGTTCTAGCTATGCCACTCACTATCTGTATGATCTTAGATCATTTCTCCTATCTAGACCTCCATTTCCTCACCTACAAAGTGAGAGGGGTTGGACTTGATGACTTCCAATGTCCCTGCTAGCTCCACCAGCCTTCATCCATCAGCAGAGCTGTTGCCAAGGTTACTGTAAATCAGGGTCATGGGATTTAGAGCTGGCAGGAACCTAAGGGATTATTTAGTCTAACTGTCTCATTTTATAAAGTAGGAAACTGAGGCCCAGAGAGGGGAAATGTTTTATACAGCCAGTTACACGGCCACCAAACTAGAGCAGACAATAGAACCTAGGTTTCCAACAACCTTTTTATTATGCCACCGGTGCCTTTAAAGTTCCTTGCCATTCTAATGCCTATAGTTTTAATCTAAAACCTCTCCTGCTGTGTGTGTGTGTGTGTGTGTGTGTGTGTGTGTGTGTGTGTGTGTGTGTGTGTGTGGGCGCGTGCGCCCATGCTCGGGATTCCCAGCATCTCCCTTTGGCAGTAAGGTAGAAAGGAAGGAGGAGCTGGGAGTACAAATGGAAAAGGAGATGGTGGCCAGATCTGGAAGAATTGGCAGTGGTTAGGGGCTATTCCAGATCACTCAAGCAGTTTTGCTGGGCTATGAGGATTAAAGTTCCCTTGTGATGGGGATCAGAACCAGGGGTGGAAAAGGGAAGGAGGTTGATCTTTGCTCTCTTGTTAATGAGCATGCTCATTTACACAAACACCAGAGCCGCTTATAGAAGTATGATTCCCGCCCCCTCCCCCCCAACTCCAACTCCAATCCCTGCCACTTTTTTATACCTTACTTCCAGTACCAGAATGCCCCTGGGGTTGGCACTTATCTCCCCACAAAAAATAGGTGGCTTCTTACTTATAAGAATATAAACCCACTCATTCTTATTGTTCCTTCCCTAAGCAATGAGACTAGACTTTTATTGAAGGGTAAAAAGGTTAGATGGCAAGGATCTCCTTGCTGGGTGGATTTTTTTATTTTTTATTTTGCTTTCCTATTGATTTAGAATCAAAGACAGAATTTCAGAGTTGAAAGAGACTTCAGAAGTCCAACCCCCTTATTCTATGGGTGAAGGAACTGAGGTTTAGAAAATACTAAATAATTTACTAAAGATCACAATGGCTAGTATGGGATACAGGTGGAACTTAGACAAGGAAGTTCAATCAGATAAGTCTTTTCCAACTCTGATCCTACGATGCTACATACTCAGCTCTCTAAAGCCCTCATTGAAAGGCCCTATTCACTAGCCTCAGTGGCTAGTTCTCTAGAGTTCTCTGGAGTCCACTCCCATTGTTTGGAGAGGAAAGAGGGACAAGACCTTGGGAGTGAGTGAGTCTTGGGTTGATATAACATTTTTCCTACCAGGCCCAGGAGAAGGGAGCAGAGAATCACCTGCCCTCCCACAGCATCCCTAGGACAGTAGGACTAGTGCCAGAGGTCTGCCTAGTTTATCTTACGGGGACCATGGGAGAAAGGGAGAGAGAAGTACAAGTCTCAGTACACCCAGGGTGAATGTAACTTCAGGGAAAGGCCTATCCTCTCATTCCCACTGAAGAGGCTGATGCCCCTTTGCCTTGCCTTTTGACAGAGTAGGCACCCTGCTAATATTTTTGCTGCCCTCTAACTACCATCCCTGCTCCCCTACTTTTCCTGTGCCAGGCCCTAGGCAGGAAACCCTCCCAGTAGGGGGCTGTCGACACCTCTCAAACACTGCTTCCCTGTTCCCCCCCAAAGGAGCTGATAACATGAACTCTGGCGCCAGGGCCCCAGTCCAATGCCTGTGTCTCTGTCTCAGCTGGAGTGGGGCCAGGTTGGGGGGGGAACTGAGGCAGGGTGCCCAAAGTACAACCCTTTTCCCCCTATTCTTTCCTCATCATGGAAGGGTTTTGTCTTTTTCTCATTTTTCCTCAAATACTTGCCAAGCCTCTCAACAGCTTTTTCATTCCTTTCTTTCACCACCCCCCCCACTTACCCTACATTCTGCACCCAACCACTTCTCCCCTCCCCAACCAAATTCCTTTTCCCACTTCAGTGTTTCAGTATGGGGTAGCCTGGGTATTCCCATCTACATCTGCCCTCTAAGGGGGATGGGTACCATAGCCCAGGAGAGAACTGAAATTCAGCTTCTTCCTTCCTTCCTTCCTTCCTTCCTTCCTTCCTTCCTTCCTTCCTTCCTTCCTTCCTTCCTTCCTTCCTTCCTTCCTTCCTTCCTTCCTTCCTTCCTTCCTTCTTTCCTTCCTCTCTCCCTCCCTCCCTCCTTCCTCCCTACTTCCTGTCTTTTATTTCCCTCCTCCCTGGCTCCCCCAATAATCGTCAGATGTTAAGATTGCAAGAGACCTCCGAGATCAGCTAGTTTCTCCTGTTATACAGTTTCAGCCCAGAGAGATGAAATGACCTGCTTGGCTAGCCTGAAGTCAGTCACCCTTTGAGCCCATAGTAGAGTTATAATTAGAATCCAGTTCTCATGACAACTCTTTAGGGTAGTTCTCTCACTCAGCCCCCTACCTTTGCAGGGGGTGGTGCATTGTCCCATACTGTTATCTGTTTGCCATAAGAGCATACCTTTGAGGACCCCCTTTGGGGAGGAGGTGAGACGTCTTTGTTCAGTGGCAAGAACGGTGACTGGAATCGGAAGGCTTGGGTTCACATTCCCACTTTGGGGACCAAACACTATCTTATGGGACTTTGACCTCCTTGGTCTCAGTTTTTTCATATGCAAAAAACCACTCCCTGCTCTGCCTTTTAGTAGCTGTGTAACTTTGGTTATATAAATCACTTCCCCTCTCTGGGCCTCAATTTCCTTCTTTATAAAATGAGAGGGTTGGATTAGAAGGTCTCTGTGCCATCCCTTCTATGAGTCTGTGATCTAGCTATTAATCCTGATTGGTACAACAGGCAAAGCCAGTTGGGATGAGGGCTATCAAGAAACTTCTGATAATATGGTCTGTTCCGAGAAGGTCCTTTTCTCCTTTCACTCAACCTTTCCCTTCACCACTTGGAGAATCCTTATGGGCTGTCCAGAGAAAGGATGTCGGGGAACAGTGACTCAGACCATTACAAGGGGCAGGGCCTCCCTCCGATAATCCCCCATGAGTGCACAGATACCCGAATAGGATTATCTTCAGATTGAAGATGGAGCTGGAGAGTCTCCTTCCCTGGAGTGGGCAAAAAGTCCGGGCCCATTGGTAAACAGTTGAGGAAGCAAGAATGCCAAGTGCCAGGCCCTTGGAGAAGCTGTTTGTGTCAGGTGCTTTCAAGGTAACTCCCTGGGCTGGGGGTGGGGGGGGGTGGGGAAGAACAGTATAGGAGGAGAGAGGGGGAGCCTCCGGAAGCATCTGGGACACATTGGAGGTCGTGGTGACCCAGGTCAGCTCACAAGGAACATCTGGATTTCTGGAAACACTTCTTCCCCCACTGATGTGGGGCCCCTCCCCCAGAGTGTTGGTCAGTCCTTGTAGGCTTTCTGTCTGCCGTGGGTCTTGAAAGGAACCTGGACAGAATATTAAGGGAATGGAGTATATATACTAGGGCAAGAGTAGGGATGAGTCTAGGAGAGAGAAGAATCTATTTATTCACCCTGATTGGGAAGAAATTTTCCTTCTGGTTGCCAGTGGATTGTGTAGCCCAGGGGTCACCTAAAAGGGAGGGGTTGGGGAATGCTAGGCTGCCTCTGGGTTGGGAGTTCTTTACCCACATGACTGTCACATGACTATTCCACCTGGCAAACAGATGGTCTGGCATGTTTGGATTTCTTCCCATGTCCCAACCCCCTCTACCTAATCCCCCATGAAAGTTTTCCCAGAGTCCCTAAGGATCTAGGGTAGAGACTTTAGAGGAATCATAGAATTTAGAGATAGATGGGACCTTAGACATCATTCAGTCCAGTCCTATTTTACAAAGGAGAAAACTGACATCTGGAGAGAGGAAGAAATTTGGTGGACATCATGCCCCTTTGAAGCAGCAGGGTCAGAATTTGAACCCAGAACTTCTGGTTCTAAATCTAGTGCTCTGACTATTACAACATGCCATCATCTCTCTAAATAGCCGTCTTCCCATTTGTGGTGCCAGGAAAAGAGTTTGGGGGACTCTGGTTGGGAACAGGGCAAGGGGAGAGGGGAAAAAGATGTTGGGCACTGCTGCTGATGGGGTAAAGGTAGATCCTTAAGGGCAACGTTAATTCCTTCCCTCTTTTCCTCTTTTATGTGCTGCTTCGGGCCAAGTCCTTAGATAGTCACAGGAGGGCGCTCAATAAATAGAAGTGATGAAAGAATTTGCACCAGGAAGTCTCCTAGGACTGAGAGGGATTGGGGTAGAAGCAGGAGATGTAGGGATTCTTTTTGCAGGGAAGTTATAGGAATGGAGAGGGGACGGGATAAAGATGTGCTAGAGAGGAAGAGAGAAGGTGAGAGAAGGGTTGAGGGGCCAAGAGAGAAGTTAAGGCAGAGAGAGCAAAAAGACAGAGAGGGAAAGACAGGTGGGGAAAAAATGGGAAGGAAGGAGGAAAGTGGGAATTGAGGTTGGGGCAGAAGCAGACACACAGACAGAGAGACAAAGGGAGAGTGCCTGTTGAGATTCATCTTCATTTTAATGGTGACAGCCCTCTGATGGTTTGGGCATTGGGCCTGAGGTTTCCATAGGGGAACTTAGAGACTTGTGACTCATGGGGGGGGGGGGAACCTTCATGAGGAGGCCAGACCCCCCCAGCAGCATCCTGGGCCCTTGGCTTAATTTCCTGAGGTTATTTCAAACCAGCTTTTGCACATAATGTCCCAGGCTGACCCCCCCTTCTAGGGAGAGACGAAGAAACTAGGAGGGAAGACCATCCCAGCTGGGGAAGGGATAGACTGGGAGATGTTGAACCCTGACACGTACCCTAGCAATCCAGAGAATACGTCACCTTAGACATAAATGGGCTGGACAGGGCAGGAGCTGTTAGGTAAACGTTTCATGACCAAGACTTTAAAATGTTAGGCAGCTGGGTTGAAGGGAAAGTAGGAAAGATTGGATAGATTCCCCTCTCCTTTATAACTTTTCAAGTTAATTCTCCTGGGGCCCTGTGTGTTGAGGGTGGATGGAGATTAATGAGGGAAGGTATTCACTGTGGACTATAAGGAGGCTTTTGAAGAGGGTAGAAGAGGGCAGGGGGTGAACTTGAAAAAGTGGGAAATGGGGTAGGCCCTACCATACCCCAGAGGATTTGCAGGTATAGCCAGCACCTTTCAGGACCTCTGGCAGAGCACATACACACACACGCACACACACACACACACATGCACCAATGCACAAACGCACATGCACACACACATCATACCAGCACTGATGGTACCTAGTTTGTCACTTACTACCTGGATGACCTTGGGCAAGTCATTTCCTCTCCTCTCGGACTCAGTTTTCTCTCTTGTAAAGTGAAAAGGCTAAGCTAGAACTAGGTGATCTCTTAAGAGATGATATTTGTAAAACTGCTTAGCATTGTACCTTTCACAGAGTGGGTGCTATATAAATGTTTATTTCTTTCACCTTCAAGTGATAACATTTTGTGATTGATCGAAGAGTGTGATGGATGGTGAGAAAACCTTACTTGCTTTCTGAGCCTAAGGAGGTAGGTAGAGTGGTAGTGACTTCCCTGATTCCTGGGCCTTTTCTCCTTAACCCTCTTTGATGGTAGTATGTCTGTGTGACCCAGGCATCCAGCCAGCCCCTTATAGATTTTGCTGTCCTAGAGGAGACCATTTCATATGTCCAACAGTCAGAAGCTTTATCTTTGGAAAGACCCCTAAGGTCATTTAAGGGGTGGTAGAATACCATCCTCTTGATTGACAAGGGATAGACACAAAGGCCTTGCTAGCCCAGTGATATGGATGGGCTTTTTTTTTTTTTTATCTATTGGGATTTATCTTTGGGCTACATTGTATAATTTTTTAAAATTCTGCTAAATGTCTCTGCCTTGTGCTTTCAACTGAGATAGCTTATAGGACCTCAGATTTAGAGCTGGAAGAGACCATCTAGCTTCACACTTAATTTTATAGATGAGGAAACTGAGGTCCAGAAAAGTTAAGTGATTATCTGAGTCACCAAGGTAATGTGATTGATCAAAGATGGGATCTGATGTTAGTTCTCTGAATCCAAATACTATGCTTTCCCAACTGCTACAGACTTGAATATAGGGGGCTAGATGTGGTAGGAACTGGAAAAAGCAGGGGATGGAGCCCTTTAGTAAAGAATACACCAAATCGAATCTTATTTTTCAGCCATTGTCTTTCCTAAAATAAATAGTAACAGCTTACGATTTAAGTAAGGCTTCCAAAGGTCTTTTTTTTCTCCCTACCACAACAATCCTTTGAGGTAGGTAGTGCAGGCATAATCACCCCCACATACAGATGAGGAAACTGAGGATAGGAAGGTTAAGTGACATTCTTGGTCATATAGCTAGATTTAAAATTGACAGTCATTATTCAAAATCCAGAGTTCTTTCCACTACTGCAGGAGGCCCATTCACTCTATCTTAGTAGGTCTGACCTCCAAGAGAGGCCAGGGCTATTTCTGAAGGGTTCTGGGAAGGATTGCCTCACAAAAAATAAAGAATAAGAAAAATTTTTAAATAATTATTCCTTCCTACGGCCTAAAATCCATCATCAGAGATAACATTTCTTTGTGTTAGGCTTTGCTCTCCCCAGGAATCCTCTTGGGCCCTTAGGAGGGGATAGCATATTAAACCATTAACACCTTATTGTGAATGCTTGTCATCTACTTTCTTGGAAGCTCAGTTGTTAGGGCAGGAGGAGGGAGACCTTAGAGATAATTTAGCCCAACCTCCTCATCAGATTGAAGCAAGTAGGGCTTTTTGACATGATGCTGACTTAGGGATGGGTTGTATCCTCAAGTGAAGAAGAACCCAATACAATCCCACTCCCCTATGTCTGCACAATAAAGAGAGGAATCACATCCTTTCCCTGCCCCCTCATAGTTCCCATGTCCCTTCCTGTCTCTCCCCCACTCCCAACATTATACCCGAGAGGGTCGATTGCTAAGGAATGTCTATTCTGGGTGGCCCAAGTCACTAAGATACCTAAGCTAATTTAACAGTGACAGTGCTCTACAGGCCTGGCAAATCCTGGGATTTCTGTCTCCCCTATATTTCATCTCTTCCCCTCCACAACAGAATTTATCCCAGGTGCTAAAATTCCCAATTATGGCACTGTTCCCTGTTTCAGTGATTCACACATAGTAATCGCTTAATAAATCCTTCCTTCCTTCCTTCCTTCTTTCCTTCCTCACTTTACTGAGGAAGAAATTCAGAATGAGATAGGATAAGTGACTTGCCTAGAGTCACAGCAACTTCGACAGAGATAGTACCAGACTGAATCTAGCTCTTCTAATTTTTTAAAACTTTATTGCCTTGCTGAACAGAACAGCGAGCATGTGGACCCTAGGCATTTGATGGGAGAGGAGATAGGGGTGGGAGACATTGAGGCTAAATTCCACTCTTCCACAGTGGCCCAGAGCCTCTCTCTGCTCATCTGGAATTGTTCTCCTCCAAATCTTCAGGATCCCAGAGACTTTGGCTGAGGGAACCTGGACTCCTCTCCATTCCTGTCTTCTCCAGAGGCTGATGTCCTCTGCCCTCCCCTTTCACCACCAACACAGAAGGCAAACAGTGATGAGAGAGCTGGACCTGATTTACCCTTCTCATGTTTGTTTAAATTCTCTAGGGGAGACTTTCTGTCGCTGAGGGCGGGGAACCTGGTCTGTGGCTCTCCACCAGAGGTAGCTGCATTTTCCCCTGTACTTTGGCTTAGGATGTCTCTGAAGAAACTATGATTTCCCAGAGAGTCCCTTTGAGGGCAGCCAGGTGGCCCAGTGGACCAGGAGTAAGGAGTAAACTGGAGTTCAAATCCAAGCTTGGCCATTTACTAGCTTTGTAATGCTGGGCAATTCACTAACCTCTGCATGCCTTAGTTCCCTCATCTGTAAACTGGGGGATAAAAACAGCATCTTCCTTCCAGGATTGTGGTGAGAATAAAATGAGATAATAAATGTAAAGTACTTTGTAAACTAAAGTGTTATATGAATGTTAGCTCTCATTGTTACCGTCTCCCTCTTAGTTCCTCTGCTTTCTTTTTAAATCCCAACGATCATCTCAGATCTCAAGTAAACAAGGTAAGAAAGGGCTAAGTTGCAAGTAAGAGACAAGGTCAGGGTTGGGAGTAAGCATCATAATTCCCCTCTTCCTCACATAATCCTCATCCTGGTAGTCCTTCCTCCTTTTCAAAGATGAATTTCATCTGGAAACAGAAGCATAAAGGGAAGAAGAAACTCACTCAAGGTCCCATAGCAAGTTGATAGCAGAGCTAGAATGAGGATCCTGAGTTTCCTGACTCTCAATCCAATGCTGTTTCCATGAGGCCTTGCTGCCATCAAGATTTCTTCTACCACCTTGCTTGAAGGCTGAATGAGTCACTCTGGGAAATTGGAATGATGAGGGCAGATTGCAAGGCGTTTGGGTATGGGAAGCCTTTTCTCTTCAGCCAGTTTGGAGTGTAATGCTTACGTTGTTACCTGTAGTCTATCCAGGTTAGAAAAGGAGCTTACTGGGGATCCTAGAGGGACCCTCAGGGATAAGGTGATGATATTTCCTAGGCCCCTGGTATTCAACCTCATCTCAGCCTTGGAGGGGTTGAGAGCAAGGGTGCCTTGGAAACAGCTATCTCCCAGTGCTGGATCTCTGACTCTACTCTGTTTCTCTTAGGACTTCTATAATCTTATGTTTCAGGTTGTCACCTGTCATCTCATCTTCTCCCTTTTTCACCCTGGAGACTCACTCATTAGCTTCAATTAATTCTTCCTCCCTGGATGGTGTTTTTCTTATTGGTCTCTGTATCCATATTTCCCTCATTTTTTTTCCTCCTGTGTTTCTGTTTTGTCTATATGTCCACCTCTCGCTTAGTTTTTGCAGAGGCTGATCGAGAGAGAGAGAATGAAAAAATAGTGAGACCTTTCCTTTTCCAGAATGAATCATTCAATGCAATAAAGAATTATTTAGCTTTTTTTTTTTCACTTAGAACTGTTCTAGGAGGGCTGGAGGGTGTTTGTGGGTGGCATTGAAGGGAGGTTTTTGGGAAGGAGGGACAGGGAGTACCAAAGAGAAGTAGAAGACATAATCCCTATCTTCAAAGAGTTTATAACATATACATACACACATACATATATATATGTATACACCCACATATATATAATATCATATATAAAAATATATCACATATATATTACTTTTGCCAAGTTTAAATGGATTTAAAACTGTCAGCTATTAGAGTAATATCAATACATTTTGGTGCCTTCACAGCTCCTATTACCCAATCCCAATAATATCTCCCTGACTTCCTCATTGGCCATTTCCCCTTCTGTGTTTTCCTTTCCCCACCTCAAAAGTAAGGCCCAGCCTTCTTCAGATATATCCTTCTTATTTCTCTGGCCATGATCACCAAATCTTACTTTCCCAGGTCCCCTTGTGCTTTGCACTCTTGGATGAGAAGGATTCATATTTTCTCTCTATCCCCTTTACCCTCCCCATACTGGGCTATGGCTCTTCTTCTTCCCTTACTGTGAGGGGTACTGCCCTATTAGGAGCCTCTTCCAGAGGTGAAAGGACTTCACTACAAAGTACAGTTAATATACTTATGGGTTGATCACTACCTCCTTTGTCTATGGCTTGACTTCTGGCTCCTGGACTCTTTTCATGGTCTGCCCCGCCTCCTGGCCCCCTTCCCCCCTGCCCCCATCACCTGGAACAACCTTCTACTTCTCACTAGCCAAACATCCTTTCTCTTTCCTCTTTGGATCTCTACTCTAAACCTCCTTCTTCTGCAGGGCCTTCTCTCCCACCCTTGTCCCTGAATTATTGGTTGGGTTACTGCCTACTCATGTTCAAGGCTGAGTCGTTACTGATGCCTTGTGATGCGAGTGGCAGAAGAGTATACCTTGTTTTAGGTGAGGTGGAGGGGAGAAGATTCCAAAAGGTTCTTTTGTATGTACTGAAATCTGCCTCGGCTTTCTGGTACTGGCCTGACATATGACCTTGGGCTAGTCACTGTCCATCTCTAGGTCTCTGGAAGATTCTCAGGCTGTGTCTAGGTGTGTGTGTATGTATGTATGTGTGTGTGTGGGCAGGTGTGTGGGGGGAGAGAGATCAGTAATCATCTCAGCCTCTCCCTGCCCAGTGGGGATATGGGAAGAACTAATGAGATGGGTTGTGCAGGGGAATTGAAAAGCACTATGGAAGAATTGGTGCTAGGGACACACAATATAGCCTTCTTTAAAAAAAACAAAATTGTTTGTATATTCTGTGTTATCTTTATAAGCTCAGGTAAATTTGGTCTTTCTTCATTGTGACAATACTGGGTCTATGATAGCCAGCTCTCACGGAAAAGACAAATCACTAAAGCTAGGTGACAGAAATCTGGAAGTCCCAATTCCTGAGTCCAAAGTTAGTACTTGTCAAAAAGTCTCCAATTTCACCCCTTGGACCTAACTGAGGTCCTTAGAAGGCCAGGTCCCAGAGGGACTGAGGGGTCCAGGTTAATTCCATTTCCTTCCCTCCATGTAAGGGACTGCTTATCTGGGTATGTCATCCCAGCCAGGAGATATTTCCCCTCCCCCATTGTCCTAGGAATTGCACTAAACTTGGTGTCAATATTATATGGTGAAAGCAAACCAGAGGACTTGGGTTCGAATTCTATCTGTATGATATCTCACCACCCTGGACCTTGTTTTTCTCCTCTGCTATGTAAAAGGATTGGACTAGGTGATCTCTAAATTTCCTTCCAGCTATAAATCCCTCCCCACCCCAGCCCCCTTGTACTTCTGGTAGCTCTGATTTATCCCATCCCTCTATCAGCCTCCTCCATTCACCATAGAACCATTGGGGCAGCTGGAGTTTTCCCCTACTTTAACCAATTCACATCCCTGGGATGTTTGGGGGGAATTGGAGGGAGCAGAGGAGGGAACTATGACTGAAGTGAGTCATTCTGAGGCCAGACACTCTCACTCTGGGTTTGGAGTCAGGGGGATTTGTCCTGTGAAGCTATTGTACCCAAAGAGCTCTGGTTTTGGGCAGGGGTCCAGGACAGAGGGAGCTTCAGAGCCAGACCAAGACTCACAGTGGGGAACCTTAGCACACTCTCCAATGTCCCCACACCCACCTCATGACCCTCTCCCCAATCCCACCAGCCAGAAAATTATCCTGGGCAAGGAGGCCAATCCCTGGGAGGGAGACCACTAAGGCAGATAATGTACATTTATAAAGTGTAAGAAGAACTAGTCCTTAGCAACTGGGGTCTTGCCAGCTGGTTGAGAGGGGATATAGATGAGAAGGGCAGAAACTATGTCTCCCTCCCTCTACAGAGTTGCTCAGAACCCCATCTCCTTCCATGGTGAGATTGGGGTGACTGGGTGGGTATGAGAGTATGATCTTGCCCTATCTTGGAGCACCATCCTGTAGTGGGGAGGAGGAAAGATATATTGGGGACAAGGTGGGGAGCAGGGGGGACAGATTCAGAGGAATGGATAAGATCACCTCTCAGGATTCTCTTACCTTAAATTGAACCCCAGCCTTTGTTCCTGTCCCTGCCAAGCCTACCCCAGCTGTACTATAGTGATTTATGAGGGGTGGTGGGTAGAGGTTGGAGAGGGGCTGAAAAGAGGGATCCACTGGATTTCGAATCGGGGGACAAAAGGTTGAATCGTGATTACCATTTGCTTGGCCTCTACCAAGTCACGTCCTTTATTTGGACCTCAATTTCTCCATCTGTAGAATCATGGAGTTTGGACCAGGTGATTTCTGTGGTATCTTCCAGTTCTAAATTGATAATCATTCCTGTGAAGATCTCTGTGTACTGTTAGGGTAAGCTCTGTGGTGGGCAATGGGACAGGCTAGCTTCCTTCTTCCCACAGGCATCTGAGCCCCTAATTCTTTCCAGAGGAACAGTCCAAGAAGGAGCTGGGTAAAACCCAACCTGAGGACTGGCTGGATATTGGGGAAAATGAGAGGGCAAGAGGCTGGAACAGGAGAGGGGAAGAGACTGGGGGAACATGGGAAAAGGGGGGGTGCCAGAAGGACATTGGAGGAGATAGGAGAGACTGAAGGGGAGCATTATTCTAAATTCCATCAAATAACCTAGAATGTAGCTGGAAAGTGGATTATAGTGGGCAATCTCAGTCCTGGACCCTAGGCTCGGGGGTGTGTAGGAAGAAACTTTGGGTGACTGTTGTGTGTAAACGTGCTGCAGTACTAGTGGGGTAAGCCCCCGAA
>JAJHZJ010000089.1:6160889-6230601 GCA_023548195.1 Bettongia penicillata ogilbyi
AGTTTTCATTCATGACCCCATTTGGAAATGGGTTTTCTTGGCAGGGATACTGGAATGGTTTGCCATTTCCCTCTTCAGCTCATTTTTTACAGATACAGAAACTGAGGCAAACAGGGTTAAGTGACTTGCCCAGGGTCACATAGCTAGCAAGTGTCTGAGGCCACATTTAAACCCAGAAAGGTGAATCTTCCTGACTCCAGGCATGGCACTCTATCCATTGCACCACCTCACTGCCTGGGCTCAAATTCCAGATTGACTACTTTCAAATGTATAACTATGGGTTAGCTTCTTCATATCTCTGAACCTGAGCCTACTCTATAAAATGAGGCTGTTCTGGGATAGATCTGATTGAGGCCATTCCTCTGTTATTTTATGTCAATACTGGAACAAAGTGAGATACTCGTAAGTCACACAACAGTTAACAAAAGGAGGTTTTACTTAGCCACAACAAGAGAAGGATATTCAACAAGGATAGATACAGAGGACACTTCACATTTATTCAGTTGAGAAAAGCTCCCTTACCTGACTGAGTTGCCCATCATTTTTCATCAACCAAGCCTCAGAGAGCGCCTGGAGATCCTCACTACTGTTTTGTACTCAGGCAAACAGGAAGTGATATCTGAGCCTCTAGTCCCCTGAGTCAACCAATTCTCAAGGACGGTCTCAATACCTTTTAAAGAAAAACTAGCTTAACTTGAATGACAGCCAAGAGTTAGGATATAGCTCCTACCACATAAAGGTTTGGATGAGATGATCTCTAAAGAATCTTCTAGCCCTAAATTCTAATATGGCATTTAGTCTGGATTGGAAGAGAAAGAGATTAAAATCAGGCAGAGCAGTTAAACTATTACAATAAACTAGTTTGTTAAGGTTTATTGAGAACTAATGAGGGATTGAACTAAGGTTATGAACTAAGCAGAAATGAGAAGGAATGAATTTTAGAGAGAAAGTTTGAAAGTAGACTGGGCAAGACTTCTTGGTGATCTTGGTGCTGTGGAATGAGAGGGAAAGAGTGTGAGAAGTCACATATGACTCCATGACCTTGGGTAACTGGTTGAGACCATCCTTGAGATTTGGTCACAGAAGTGATTTGCTTAGGGTCATATATGTAATAAACATGAGAGTCATGATTTGAACTCAGATCATCGGCAGAGTCAATGCTCATTCCAGTAGTCCATACCACCTTTCATCTTGCGGCAGAAAAAACTGAACTCTGGAGAGGAGACTTAGTTGGGAGACGAAAGAGGTCTGACTAATAAAGTAACTTGGCTAATGTTTTACTAGACAGAGTTTATATGATATCAGCTTATCCTCACAACAACCTTATGATACTACATATATATAATACTACTATATATAGTAGTATTATATATAATATATTATAAATAATATATTATGTATAATATAATACTATATATAATATATACATATATAATACTACTATATAATAATGATACCTGAGACTACAGGTATTATTATTTCTATTTTCTAGATGAAGAAACCAAGTCACAGAGAGCTTAAACAAGTTGTCCAGGTCACACTGATAGTAATTTCAAACCCAGAGCTCTCTTCTGTAGGTCCAGTACTTTTTTATCCTATACACATTGGCTCCCAATGAAGAGCATTTCTTTTCAGAATGGATTGATAACTAGCCTGGAGTTGGGTAGACCTGGGTTCAAGTGCTGCTTTTGATATGTGCTGTCTCTGTGACTGAACAAGTCACAACTTCTCAGTGTCTTAGACATCTTTCTAAGACTGTAACATATTGGTGGAGGTTGCTTCTTACCCAGAGCTCCCTACACTGAAGAAATCACAGGTCTATGCTCTCCCTGCCACATCGTTGCATTTTATTCCCATGAAAAAAACACCAATAGACCACTTAGTGTTTGGCATTCTCCACTATTCTCTACAACTCCTTCCCTTCTCTCCTAGTATTCCTCCATTCTCTTTCCCAGTACCCAGTCTCTTTCAGTATTTTTTGCCCTCTCATCCCTCCCTCAATTTCCTCCCCATTCTCTTTCTTTTTTTGCTCCATTGTCCATGTGGAATGGTTCTTTTGTGACTGACGGAGAAATGAGGGTAGGGTGCTCATGGCCAGAGGATGTGTGGTAATGGTGGAGTACCAGTGGATAATCCAGACTGGATGGCATTGCACCTTCTGGGGAAATACAAAGGGAAGAAAGTCTGCATGGCTCTTTTGATTGCCCTAGGGCATAAATAGCCAAATACTGTTTCTCCAGTGCCCTCTAGGGACTCAAGATGAGGCTTCTCTGTATGGTTGGCATTGAGGGACAGGGGCTTTGGGGAGAGAGACCCTGGACACTATTGCCCAAGGCCCTTGGGATATCAGGAAGTTCATGAGCAGGCTATGACATGGCATCAGAAAACAGACATGGCTTGAAGGACCTAGTGGAAAGGTTGATACAGTTGGAATCAGAACAGCTGGGTCCAAATCCACCGACCTCTTGTACATCCTTGGATAAATCACTTCCCCCTCCCAAGCCTCAGTCTCCTATTTGTAAATTGAGGCAGATGATGACATGAGCTTTAGGTTTTTTTTTCTCTAAAACTATGATTCATTGGATCTTCTGACCGTGGAATTTGAAGGGAAGTCCATGTTCCATGTTTCTGGAAAACTTCCGCAACATGAAACATCTCTTCCCTCTTTTTCCCCACCCCAGATTCATCCTTGACAGTTTAGTACCAGAGGCAATTTGCAAGATGAGGCCTTCTTGTCTCATTTGGTTTGACTAATCAACTAAATTTTATCTTTGGTATTTCTTTGGGGTCCAGGTATCATTCTCTTTTGGGGGAAATACCATCATTCCTTGATCTTCTGTCCTACTGAATTTTACCAGAATCCTCTTCCCATAATTCCTGGGATTGCCATGGTACTGTTAGAATAGCATTAGGTAAAATCAAAAGACCTGGGTTCAAGTTCTAGCTATGCCACTCACTATCTGTATGATCTTAGATCATTTCTCCTATCTAGACCTCCATTTCCTCACCTACAAAGTGAGAGGGGTTGGACTTGATGACTTCCAATGTCCGTGCTAGCTCCACCAGCCTTCATCCATCAGCAGAGCTGTTGCCAAGGTTACTGTAAATCAGGGTCATGGGGATTTAGAGCTGGCAGGAACCTAAGGGATTATTTAGTCTAACTGTCTCATTTTATAAAGTAGGAAACTGAGGCCCAGAGAGGGGAAATGTTTTATACAGCCAGTTACACGGCCACCAAACTAGAGCAGACAATAGAACCTAGGTTTCCAACAACCTTTTTATTATGCCACCGGTGCCTTTAAAGTTCCTTGCCATTCTAATGCCTATAGTTTTAATCTAAAACCTCTCCTGCTGTGTGTGTGTGTGTGTGTGTGTGTGTGTGTGTGTGGGCGCGTGTGCACATGCTCGGGATTCCCAGCATCTCCCTTTGGCAGTAAGGTAGAAAGGAAGGAGGAGCTGGGAGTACAAATGGAAAAGGAGATGGTGGCCAGATCTGGAAGAATTGGCAGTGGTTAGGGGCTATTCCAGATCACTCAAGCAGTTTTGCTGGGCTATGAGGATTAAAGTTCCCTTGTGATGGGGATCAGAACCAGGGGTGGAAAAGGGAAGGAGGTTGATCTTTGCTCTCTTGTTAATGAGCATGCTCATTTACACAAACACCAGAGCCGCTTATAGAAGTATGATTCCCGCCCCCTCCCCCCCAACTCCAACTCCAATCCCTGCCACTTTTTTATACCTTACTTCCAGTACCAAAATGACCCTGGGGTTGGCACTTATCTCCCCACAAAAAATAGGTGGCTTCTTACTTATAAGAATATAAACCCACTCATTCTTATTGTTCCTTCCCTAAGCAATGAGACTAGACTTTTATTGAAGGGTAAAAAGGTTAGATGGCAAGGATCTCCTTGCTGGGTGGATTTTTTTTTATTTTTTATTTTGCTTTCCTATTGATTTAGAATCAAAGACAGAATTTCAGAGTTGAAAGAGACTTCAGAAGTCCAACCCCCCTTATTCTATGGGGTGAAGGAACTGAGGTTTAGAAAATACTAAATAATTTACTAAAGATCACAATGGCTAGTATGGGATACAGGTGGAACTTAGACAAGGAAGTTCAATCAGATAAGTCTTTTTCAACTCTGATCCTACGATGCTACATACTCAGCTCTCTAAAGCCCTCATTGAAAGGCCCTATTCACTAGCCTCAGTGGCTAGTTCTCTAGAGTTCTCTGGAGTCCACTCCCATTGTTTGGAGAGGAAAGGGGAACAAGACCTTGGGAGTGAGTGAGTCTTGGGTTGATATAACATTTTTCCTACCAGGCCCAGGAGAAGGGAGCAGAGAATCACCTGCCCTCCCACAGCATCCCTAGGACAGTAGGACTAGTGCCAGAGGTCTGCCTAGTTTATCTTACGGGGACCATGGGAGAAAGGGAGAGAGAAGTACAAGTCTCAGTACACCCAGGGTGAATATAACTTCAGGGAAAGGCCTATCCTCTCATTCCCACTGAAGAGGCTGATTGCCCCTTTGCCTTGCCTTTTGACAGAGTAGGCACCCTGCTAATATTTTTGCTGCCCTCTAACTACCATCCCTGCTCCCCTACTTTTCCTGTGCCAGGCCCTAGGCAGGAAACCCTCCCAGTAGGGGGCTGTCGACACCTCTCAAACACTGCTTCCCTGTTCCCCCCCAAAGGAGCTGATAACATGAACTCTGGCGCCAGGGCCCCAGTCCAATGCCTGTGTCTCTGTCTCAGCTGGAGTGGGGCCAGGTTGGGGGGGGAACTGAGGCAGGGTGCCCAAAGTACAACCCTTTTTCCCCTATTCTTTCCTCATCATGGAAGGGTTTTGTCTTTTTCTCATTTTTCCTCAAATACTTGCCAAGCCTCTCAACAGCTTTTTCATTCCTTTCTTTCACCACCCCCCCCACTTACCCTACATTCTGCACCCAACCACTTCTCCCCTCCCCAACCAAATTCCTTTTCCCACTTCAGTGTTTCAGTATGGGGTAGCCTGGGTATTCCCATCTACATCTGCCCTCTAAGGGGGATGGGTACCATAGCCCAGGAGAGAACTGAAATTCAGCTTCTTCCTTCCTTCCTTCCTTCCTTCCTTCCTTCCTTCCTTCCTTCCTTCCTTCCTTCCTTCCTTCCTTCCTTCCTTCCTTCCTTCCTTCCTTCCATCCTTCTTTCCTTCCTCTCTCCCTCCCTCCCTCCTTCCTCCCCTACTTCCTGTCTTTTATTTCCCTCCTCCCTGGCTCCCCCAATAATCGTCAGATGTTAAGATTGCAAGAGACCTCCGAGATCAGCTAGTTTCTCCTGTTTATACAGTTTCAGCCCAGAGAGATGAAATGACCTGCTTGGCTAGCCTGAAGTCAGTCACCCTTTGAGCCCATAGTAGAGTTATAATTAGAATCCAGTTCTCATGACAACTCTTTAGGGTAGTTCTCTCACTCAGCCCCCTACCTTTGCAGGGGGTGGTGCATTGTCCCATACTGTTATCTGTTTGCCATAAGAGCATACCTTTGAGGACCCCCTTTGGGGAGGAGGTGAGACGTCTTTGTTCAGTGGCAAGAACGGTGACTGGAATCGGAAGGCTTGGGTTCACATTCCCACTTTGGGGACCAAACACTATCTTATGGGACTTTGACCTCCTTGGTCTCAGTTTTTTCATATGCAAAAAACCACTCCCTGCTCTGCCTTTTAGTAGCTGTGTAACTTTGGTTATATAAATCACTTCCCCTCTCTGGGCCTCAATTTCCTTCTTTATAAAATGAGAGGGTTGGATTAGAAGGTCTCTGTGCCATCCCTTCTATGAGTCTGTGATCTAGCTATTAATCCTGATTGGTACAACAGGCAAAGCCAGTTGGGATGAGGGGCTATCAAGAAACTTCTGATAATATGGTCTGTTCCGAGAAGGTCCTTTTTCTCCTTTCACTCAACCTTTCCCTTCACCACTTGGAGAATCCTTATGGGCTGTCCAGAGAAAGGATGTCGGGGAACAGTGACTCAGACCATTACAAGGGGCAGGGCCTCCCTCCGATAATCCCCCATGAGTGCACAGATACCCGAAATAGGATTATCTTCAGATTGAAGATGGAGCTGGAGAGTCTCCTTCCCTGGAGTGGGCAAAAAGTCCGGGCCCATTGGTAAACAGTTGAGGAAGCAAGAATGCCAAGTGCCAGGCCCTTGGAGAAGCTGTTTGTGTCAGGTGCTTTCAAGGTAACTCCCTGGGCTGGGGGTGGGGGGGGGTGTGGGAAGAACAGTAGTAGGAGGAGAGAGGGGGAGCCTCCGGAAGCATCTGGGACACATTGGAGGTCGTGGTGACCCAGGTCAGCTCACAAGGAAACATCTGGATTTCTGGAAACACTTCTTCCCCCACTGATGTGGGGCCCCTCCCCCAGAGTGTTGGTCAGTCCTTGTAGGCTTTCTGTTCTGCCGTGGGTCTTGAAAGGAACCTGGACAGAATATTAAGGGGAATGGAGTATATATACTAGGGCAAGAGTAGGGGATGAGGTCTAGGAGAGAGAAGAATCTATTTATTCACCCTGATTAGGAAGAAATTTTCCTTCTGGTTGCCAGTGGATTGTGTAGCCCAGGGGTCACCTAAAAGGGAGGGGTTGGGGAATGCTAGGCTGCCTCTGGGTGGGGAGTTCTTTACCCACATGACTGTCACATGACTATTCCACCTGGCAAACAGATGGTCTGGCATGTTTGGATTTCTTCCCATGTCCCAACCCCCCTCTACCTAATCCCCCATGAAAGTTTTTCCCAGAGTCCCCTAAGGATCTAGGGTAGAGACTTTAGAGGAATCATAGAATTTAGAGATAGATGGGACCTTAGACATCATTCAGTCCAGTCCTATTTTACAAAGGAGAAAACTGACATCTGGAGAGAGGAAGAAATTTGGTGGACATCATGCCCCTTTGAAGCAGCAGGGTCAGAATTTGAACCCAGAACTTCTGGTTCTAAATCTAGTGCTCTGACTATTACAACATGCCATCATCTCTCTAAATAGCCGTCTTCCCATTTGTGGTGCCAGGAAAAGAGTTTGGGGGACTCTGGTTGGGAACAGGGCAAGGGGGAGAGGGGAAAAAGATGTTGGGCACTGCTGCTGATGGGGTAAAGGTAGATCCTTAAGGGCAACGTTAATTCCTTCCCTCTTTTCCTCTTTTATGTGCTGCTTCGGGCCAAGTCCTTAGATAGTCACAGGAGGGCGCTCAATAAATAGAAGTGATGAAAGAATTTGCACCAGGAAGTCTCCTAGGACTGAGAGGGATTGGGGTAGAAGCAGGAGATGTAGGGATTCTTTTTGCAGGGAAGTTATAGGAATGGAGAGGGGACGGGATAAAGATGTGCTAGAGAGGAAGAGAGAAGGTGAGAGAAGGGTTGAGGGGCCAAGAGAGAAGTTAAGGCAGAGAGAACAAAAAGACAGAGAGGGAAAGACAGGTGGGGAAAAAATGGGAAGGAAGGAGGAAAGTGGGAATTGAGGTTGGGGCAGAAGCAGACACACAGACAGAGAGACAAAGGGAGAGTGCCTGTTGAGATTCATCTTCATTTTAATGGTGACAGCCCTCTGATGGTTTGGGCATTGGGCCTGAGGTTTCCATAGGGGAACTTAGAGACTTGTGACTCATGGGGGGGGGGGGAACCTTCATCAGGAGGCCAGACCCCCCCCAGCAGCATCCTGGGCCCTTGGCTTAATTTCCTGAGGTTATTTCAAACCAGCTTTTGCACATAATGTCCCAGGCTGACCCCCCCTTCTAGGGAGAGACGAAGAAACTAGGAGGGAAGACCATCCCAGCTGGGGAAGGGATAGACTGGGAGATGTTGAACCCTGACACGTACCCTAGCAATCCAGAGAATACGTCACCTTAGACATAAATGGGCTGGACAGGGCAGGAGCTGTTAGGGTAAACGTTTCATGACCAAGACTTTAAAATGTTAGGCAGCTGGGTTGAAGGGAAAGTAGGAAAGATTGGATAGATTCCCCTCTCCTTTATAACTTTTCAAGTTAATTCTCCTGGGGCCCTGTGTGTTGAGGGTGGATGGAGATTAATGAGGGAAGGTATTCACTGTGGACTATAAGGAGGCTTTTGAAGAGGGTAGAAGAGGGCAGGGGGTGAACTTGAAAAAGTGGGAAATGGGGTAGGCCCTACCATACCCCAGAGGATTTGCAGGTATAGCCAGCACCTTTCAGGACCTCTGGCAGAGCACATACACACACACGCACACACACACACACATGCACCAATGCACAAACGCACATGCACACACACATCATACCAGCACTGATGGTACCTAGTTTGTCACTTACTACCTGGATGACCTTGGGCAAGTCATTTCCTCTCCTCTCGGACTCAGTTTTCTCTCTTGTAAAGTGAAAAGGCTAAGCTAGAACTAGGTGATCTCTTAAGAGATGATATTTGTAAAACTGCTTAGCATTGTACCTTTCACAGAGTGGGTGCTATATAAATGTTTATTTCTTTCACCTTCAAGTGATAACATTTTGTGATTGATCGAAGAGTGTGATGGATGGTGAGAAAACCTTACTTGCTTTCTGAGCCTAAGGAGGTAGGTAGAGTGGTAGTGACTTCCCTGATTCCTGGGCCTTTTCTCCTTAACCCTCTTTGATGGTAGTATGTCTGTGTGACCCAGGCATCCAGCCAGCCCCTTATAGATTTTGCTGTCCTAGAGGAGACCATTTCATATGTCCAACAGTCAGAAGCTTTATCTTTGGAAAGACCCCTAAGGTCATTTAAGGGGTGGTAGAATACCATCCTCTTGATTGACAAGGGATAGACACAAAGGCCTTGCTAGCCCAGTGATATGGATGGGCTTTTTTTTTTTTTTTATCTATTGGGATTTATCTTTGGGCTACATTGTATAATTTTTAAAAATTCTGCTAAATGTCTCTGCCTTGTGCTTTCAACTGAGATAGCTTATAGGACCTCAGATTTAGAGCCGGAAGAGACCATCTAGCTTCACACTTAATTTTATAGATGAGGAAACTGAGGTCCAGAAAAGTTAAGTGATTATCTGAGTCACCAAGGTAATGTGATTGATCAAAGATGGGATCTGATGTTAGTTCTCTGAATCCAAATACTATGCTTTTCCAACTGCTACAGACTTGAATATAGGGGGCTAGATGTGGTAGGAACTGGAAAAAGCAGGGGATGGAGCCCTTTAGTAAAGAATACACCAAATCGAATCTTATTTTTCAGCCATTGTCTTTCCTAAAATAAATAGTAACAGCTTACGATTTAAGTAAGGCTTCCAAAGGTCTTTTTTTTTCTCCCTACCACAACAATCCTTTGAGGTAGGTAGTGCAGGCATAATCACCCCCACATACAGATGAGGAAACTGAGGATAGGAAGGTTAAGTGACATTCTTGGTCATATAGCTAGATTTAAAATTGACAGTCATTATTCAAAATCCAGAGTTCTTTCCACTACTGCAGGAGGCCCATTCACTCTATCTTAGTAGGTCTGACCTCCAAGAGAGGCCAGGGCTATTTCTGAAGGGTTCTGGGAAGGATTGCCTCACAAAAAATAAAGAATAAGAAAAATTTTTAAATAATTATTCCTTCCTACGGCCTAAAATCCATCATCAGAGATAACATTTCTTTGTGTTAGGCTTTGCTCTCCCCAGGAATCCTCTTGGGCCCTTAGGAGGGGATAGCATATTAAACCATTAACACCTCATTGTGAATGCTTGTCATCTACTTTCTTGGAAGCTCAGTTGTTAGGGCAGGAGGAGGGAGACCTTAGAGATAATTTAGCCCAACCTCCTCATCAGATTGAAGCAAGTAGGGCTTTTTGACATGATGCTGACTTAGGGATGGGTTGTATCCTCAAGTGAAGAAGAACCCAATACAATCCCACTCCCCTATGTCTGCACAATAAAGAGAGGAATCACATCCTTTCCCTGCCCCCTCATAGTTCCCATGTCCCTTCCTGTCTCTCCCCCACTCCCAACATTATACCCGAGAGGGTCGATTGCTAAGGAATGTCTATTCTGGGTGGCCCAAGTCACTAAGATACCTAAGCTAATTTAACAGTGACAGTGCTCTACAGGCCTGGCAAATCCTGGGATTTCTGTCTCCCCTATATTTCATCTCTTCCCCTCCACAACAGAATTTATCCCAGGTGCTAAAATTCCCAATTATGGCACTGTTCCCTGTTTCAGTGATTCACACATAGTAATTGCTTAATAAATCCTTCCTTCCTTCCTTCCTTCTTTCCTTCCTCACTTTACTGAGGAAGAAATTCAGAATGAGATAGGATAAGTGACTTGCCTAGAGTCACAGCAACTTCGACAGAGATAGTACCAGACTGAATCTAGCTCTTCTAATTTTTTTAAAACTTTATTGCCTTGCTGAACAGAACAGCGAGCATGTGGACCCTAGGCATTTGATGGGAGAGGAGATAGGGGTGGGAGACATTGAGGCTAAATTCCACTCTTCCACAGTGGCCCAGAGCCTCTTTCTGCTCATCTGGAATTGTTCTCCTCCAAATCTTCAGGATCCCAGAGACTTTGGCTGAGGGAACCTGGACTCCTCTCCATTCCTGTCTTCTCCAGAGGCTGATGTCCTCTGCCCTCCCCTTTCACCACCAACACAGAAGGCAAACAGTGATGAGAGAGCTGGACCTGATTTACCCTTCTCATGTTTGTTTAAATTCTCTAGGGGAGACTTTCTGTCGCTGAGGGCGGGGAACCTGGTCTGTGGCTCTCCACCAGAGGTAGCTGCATTTTCCCCTGTACTTTGGCTTAGGATGTCTCTGAAGAAACTATGATTTCCCAGAGAGTCCCTTTGAGGGCAGCCAGGTGGCCCAGTGGACCAGGAGTAAGGAGTAAACTGGAGTTCAAATCCAAGCTTGGCCATTTACTAGCTTTGTAATGCTGGGCAATTCACTAACCTCTGCATGCCTTAGTTCCCTCATCTGTAAACTGGGGGATAAAAACAGCATCTTCCTTCCAGGATTGTGGTGAGAATAAAATGAGATAATAAATGTAAAGCACTTTGTAAACTAAAGTGTTATATGAATGTTAGCTCTCATTGTTACCATCTCCCTCTTAGTTCCTCTGCTTTCTTTTTAAATCCCAACGATCATCTCAGATCTCAAGTAAACAAGGTAGAAAGGGCTAAGTTGCAAGTAAGAGACAAGGTCAGGGTTGGGAGTAAGCATCATAATTCCCCTCTTCCTCACATAATCCTCATCCTGGTAGTCCTTCCTCCTTTTCAAAGATGAATTTCATCTGGAAACAGAAGCATAAAGGGAAGAAGAAACTCACTCAAGGTCCCATAGCAAGTTGATAGCAGAGCTAGAATGAGGATCCTGAGTTTCCTGACTCTCAATCCAATGCTGTTTCCATGAGGCCTTGCTGCCATCAAGATTTCTTCTACCACCTTGCTTGAAGGCTGAATGAGTCACTCTGGGAAATTGGAATGATGAGGGCAGATTGCAAGGCGTTTGGGTATGGGAAGCCTTTTCTCTTCAGCCAGTTTGGAGTGTAATGCTTACGTTGTTACCTGTAGTCTATCCAGGTTAGAAAAGGAGCTTACTGGGGATCCTAGAGGGACCCTCAGGGATAAGGTGATGATATTTCCTAGGCCCCTGGTATTCAACCTCATCTCAGCCTTGGAGGGGTTGAGAGCAAGGGTGCCTTGGAAACAGCTATCTCCCAGTGCTGGATCTCTGACTCTACTCTGTTTCTCTTAGGACTTCTATAATCTTGTGTTTCAGGTTGTCACCTGTCATCTCATCTTCTCCCTTTTTCACCCTGGAGACTCACTCATTAGCTTCAATTAATTCTTCCTCCCTGGATGGTGTTTTTCTTATTGGTCTCTGTATCCATATTTCCCTCATTTTTTTTCCTCCTGTGTTTCTGTTTTGTCTATATGTCCACCTCTCGCTTAGTTTTTGCAGAGGCTGATCGAGAGAGAGAGAATGAAAAAATAGTGAGACCTTTCCTTTTCCAGAATGAATCATTCAATGCAATAAAGAATTATTTAGCTTTTTTTTTTTCACTTAGAACTGTTCTAGGAGGGCTGGAGGGTGTTTGTGGGTGGCATTGAAGGGAGGTTTTTGGGAAGGAGGGACAGGGAGTACCAAAGAGAAGTAGAAGACATAATCCCTATCTTCAAAGAGTTTATAACATATACATACACACATACATATATATATGTATACACCCACATATATATAATATCATATATAAAAATATATCACATATATATTACTTTTGCCAAGTTTAAATGGATTTAAAACTGTCAGCTATTAGAGTAATATCAATACATTTTGGTGCCTTCACAGCTCCTATTACCCAACCCCAATAATATCTCCCTGACTTCTTCATTGGCCATTTCCCCTTCTGTGTTTTCCTTTCCCCACCTCAAAAGTAAGGCCCAGCCTTCTTCAGATATATCCTTCTTATTTCTCTGGCCATGATCACCAAATCTTACTTTCCCAGGTCCCCTTGTGCTTTGCACTCTTGGATGAGAAGGATTCATATTTTCTCTCTATCCCTTTACCCTCCCCATACTGGGCTATGGCTCTTCTTCTTCCCTTACTGTGAGGGGGTACTGCCCTATTAGGAGCCTCTTCCAGAGGTGAAAGGACTTCACTACAAAGTACAGTTAATATACTTATGGGTTGATCACTACCTCCTTTGTCTATGGCTTGACTTCTGGCTCCTGGACTCTTTTCATGGTCTGCCCCGCCTCCTGGCCCCCTTCCCCCCTGCCCCCATCACCTGGAACAACCTTCTACTTCTCACTAGCCAAACATCCTTCTCTTTCCTCTTTGGATCTCTACTCTAAACCTCCTTCTTCTGCAGGGCCTTCTCTCCCACCCTTGTCCCTGAATTATTGGTTGGGTTACTGCCTGCTCATGTTCAAGGCTGAGTCGTTACTGATGCCTTGTGATGCGAGTGGCAGAAGAGTATACCTTGTTTTAGGTGAGGTGGAGGGGGAGAAGATTCCAAAAGGTTCTTTTGTATGTACTGAAATCTGCCTCGGCTTTCTGGTACTGGCCTGACATATGACCTTGGGCTAGTCACTGTCCATCTCTAGGTCTCTGGAAGATTCTCAGGCTGTGTCTAGGTGTGTGTGTATGTATGTATGTGTGTGTGTGGGCAGGTGTGTGGGGGGAGAGATCAGTAATCATCTCAGCCTCTCCCTGCCCAGTGGGGATATGGGAAGAACTAATGAGATGGGTTGTGCAGGGGAATTGAAAGCACTATGGAAGAATTGGTGCTAGGGACACACAATATAGCCTTCTTTAAAAAAACAAAATTGTTTGTATATTCTGTGTTATCTTTATAAGCTCAGGTAAATTTGGTCTTTCTTCATTGTGACAATACTGGGTCTATGATAGCCAGCTCTCACGGAAAAGACAAATCACTAAAGCTAGGTGACAGAAATCTGGAAGTCCCAATTCCTGAGTCAAAGTTAGTACTTGTCAAAAAGTCTCCAATTTCACCCCTTGGACCTAACTGAGGTCCTTAGAAGGCCAGGTCCCAGAGGGACTGAGGGGTCCAGGTTAATTCCATTTCCTTCCCTCCATGTAAGGGACTGCTTATCTGGGTATGTCATCCCAGCCAGGAGATATTTCCCCTCCCCCATTGTCCTAGGAATTGCACTAAACTTGGTGTCAATATTATATGGTGAAAGCAAACCAGAGGACTTGGGTTCGAATTCTATCTGTATGATATCTCACCACCCTGGACCTTGTTTTTCTCCTCTGCTATGTAAAAGGATTGGACTAGGTGATCTCTAAATTTCCTTCCAGCTATAAATCCCTCCCCACCCCAGCCCCTTGTACTTCTGGTAGCTCTGATTTATCCCATCCCTCTATCAGCCTCCTCCATTCACCATAGAACCATTGGGGCAGCTGGAGTTTTCCCCTACTTTAACCAATTCACATCCCTGGGATGTTTGGGGGGAATTGGAGGGAGCAGAGGAGGGAACTATGACTGAAGTGAGTCATTCTGAGGCCAGACACTCTCACTCTGGGTTTGGAGTCAGGGGGATTTGTCCTGTGAAGCTATTGTACCCAAAGAGCTCTGGTTTTGGGCAGGGGTCCAGGACAGAGGGAGCTTCAGAGCCAGACCAAGACTCACAGTGGGGAACCTTAGCACACTCTCCAATGTCCCCACACCCACCTCATGACCCTCTCCCCAATCCCACCAGCCAGAAAATTATCCTGGGCAAGGAGGCCAATCCCTGGGAGGGAGACCACTAAGGCAGATAATGTACATTTATAAAGTGTAAGAAGAACTAGTCCTTAGCAACTGGGGTCTTGCCAGCTGGTTGAGAGGGGATATAGATGAGAAGGGCAGAAACTATGTCTCCCTCCCTCTACAGAGTTGCTCAGAACCCCATCTCCTTCCATGGTGAGATTGGGGTGACTGGGTGGGTATGAGAGTATGATCTTGCCCTATCTTGGAGCACCATCCTGTAGTGGGGAGGAGGAAAGATATATTGGGGACAAGGTGGGGAGCAGGGGGGACAGATTCAGAGGAATGGATAAGATCACCTCTCAGGATTCTCTTACCTTAAATTGAACCCCAGCCTTTGTTCCTGTCCCTGCCAAGCCTACCCCAGCTGTACTATAGTGATTTATGAGGTGGTGGGTAGAGGTTGGAGAGGGCTGAAAAGAGGGATCCACTGGATTTCGAATCGGGGGACAAAAGGTTGAATCGTGATTACCATTTGCTTGGCCTCTACCAAGTCACGTCCTTTATTTGGACCTCAATTTCTCCATCTGTAGAATCATGGAGTTTGGACCAGGTGATTTCTGTGGTATCTTCCAGTTCTAAATTGATAATCATTCCTGTGAAGATCTCTGTGTACTGTTAGGGTAAGCTCTGTGGTGGGCAATGGGACAGGCTAGCTTCCTTTCTTCCCACAGGCATCTGAGCCCCTAATTCTTTCCAGAGGAACAGTCCAGAAGGAGCTGGGTAAAACCCAACCTGAGGACTGGCTGGATATTGGGGAAAATGAGAGGGCAAGAGGCTGGAACAGGAGAGGGGAAGAGACTGGGGGAACATGGGAAAAGGGGGGTGCCAGAAGGACATTGGAGGAGATAGGAGAGACTGAAGGGGAGCATTATTCTAAATCCCATCCAAATAACCTAGAATGTAGCTGGAAAGTGGAAATAGTGGGCAATCTCAGTCCTGGACCCTAGGCTCGGGGGTGTGTAGGGAGAAACTTTGGGTGACTGTTGTGTGTAAACGTGCTGCAGTACTAGTGGGGTAAGCCCGAATCATCACGTCAGGCTCAGGCTAGGCTTTCCATCAGCCCTGTGTCCATGCCAGTCTCCACAGCACCATGAACAAGGGCCTCTGTCTCCTCAGCTGCTTCTTCCTCCCAGCTGAGCCAGACTCTGCAGACAGTCTGGTGTGGACGTGGGCTTCAACAGCTCTGCTTCCCCTCAGGGTCATAGCTTCCAGTTAGCTCAGCCCAGTCAGGCCTTGAGATTCCTTCCAAACTTTGCCATCTTCCAAGAAGGCGGCCTGTATTCATCCCACAGGAATCAGCCCTGACTCTCTGAACTGATGTGACAGGGGCTGCTCCATTCTTGTTATTTTGCACGGATAATGCTTCCTATTAGTTCCAGGCTGGGAGTTCTCCAAAGGGCAGGGGTCCTTGGTCTCCCCCAGCAGTCTTTAAATTCCTTCAGGCGGGAAGAGCTTTTTCTCCTTTCTGGGCCTCTTCCTTCAGTACCTCTGCTACGGGGACTCAGTGTTTGCATCCATTCTATCAATAACCACGTAGCTGGGGGAAGAGGAAGTAGGCACTTTTAAGAACAAATTACCCTCTCAAAAACTGAATTCCATCAGTAACCCCCCACCTAACAGGGCTCAAACAGCCCTGGGGCTAGAGCTTCAGGGTCTCCCATCTATAGCCACTAGGCGGCGCTCCTTCACCATGGCCAGCTTCTTTAGCCAGGTGAACTTGGGAGAAAATGGGCAGTCTGCTTCTCTCCTTCCCCACTTCCCGACCCCTACTCATATCTCTCTTTACTGTGGGTGAGGGGAAATGGGGTGCATAGGAAGAAGGTCAAGGGTCACTTCAAGGTTCCCACTGATTATGGCCATCTCTGTACTCTGCAGAAGATTGCCAGCAAAGTGTGTGTGTGGAAGGAGGTCTGACTGCTCCTGTCCCTCCATAACCCTAAATATCTCCCCTCCTTCTGCCTTTTCCCCTTCCCCCACCTCTGCCAGAGGGGGAAAGGGGGGGAAGAGAGAGAGAGAGGGAGGGAGGGAGAGAGAGAGGGAGGGAGGAAGGGAGAGGGAGGGGGAGAGAGAGAGAGGGAGAGGGAGAGGGAGAGAGAGAGAGAGAGAGAGAGAGAGAGAGGAGAGAGAGAGAGAGGAGAGAGAGAGAGAGAGAGAGAGAGAGAGAGAGAGAGAGAGAGAGAGAGAGATTGTAACTGAATTTCTTGGGGACGAAGGTAATCCTCGGCTTTGATTATTGGGGGGTGGGGAAGAGAAGTTCCCCCTTTAATCGCAACAGGTTTCTTTGGGGAAAGGGAGAGGGTGGGTAAGGTCGGACCCCTAACTTTCATGTCTCCCCACCTGTAGGGAAGTCCCCTATGGAAAGAAGGGTGTCTCTATACACTGACTTCTATAACGCTAAGGCTGATATGGAAGGGGTGGGAAGACCCCCAACCCCTTGGCAACAGCAGGAAAGGAACAGGGGAATAGCTTGGTAGAGGGACTGGGGAGGAGGGGTTACTAGACATAGAGGAATAAGCGAAATGGCTTTTTTTTTTTAAATTCCACTTTAGCTTGGGGGTTGGGGAAGGGATGGCTGGAGAGGAGGAGGAGAAGGTATGGGGGGGGGGAGGGCAAGGGCGGAGCTAATTTTTTTTTTAAGCCTTTGAGGGGCGCGGGGCGGGGGTTGGTAAGGAGGCGTTCCTGAAGGCCCAGTTAAATTGACCGAGAGGCGGAGAAACTGCGCGGAGCCGAGCCGGGTAGAGACAGCGAAGAGAAAGGGAAGCACGAACGACATATTCCCCTGTCTTCACATTGCGCTTGACTGTTGGGGTGGCTCTCGTTTGCTTCTCAGTTTTTTTCACCGTCCTCTCTTTTTCAGTTTATTTTTTGCTCGATTCCCTCCTTTCTCGGTCCAATCGGGAGCACTCTTTTCTGGGGGGATCCCCCCCTTCCTTCTCCCTCAAATCTCTCTGAATTTTGGAAACCGGCCGAGGGGAGAAAGAGCAAAGAGTGAGAGGGAAGGAGGAAAGTAAGTGACCTCGGGGTTTCTTTTAGGGCACGGACTGCAGAAAGAGGACTGAGCCCTCCCCCCGGACCTGAGACCCCGGGACCCAGCGGCTCCGGGGTGACACTCGGTCCGCACCAGCGCCGGCCGCCCCGCCAGGCACCGACAAGAGGGGGGACCCTCCTCTCCTCGCACGCACACTTTCCTTTCTCCCCGGCTTCTGACGGCGGCGGGCTCGGCTGCGAGCGAGCCGGAGCAGAACCCCGGTCAGCGGCAAGGGGCGGGGGTACGAGACTATGCACTGAAACTTTTCGTCCAACTTTTGGGCTGTTCTCGCTCCGGAGGAGCCGTGGTCCGCGCCGGGAGCGCCGAGCCGTGCGGAGCGGAGCGGAGAGCGGTGCTCGCCCGGGCCGGGATCGGGAGCGGCGGCGGCGGCGACCGCAGGAGCGAGAGGAGAAAGAAAGCGTAGAGGTGCGGGGGCCGCGGGAGCGGCAGAGTCTCGGCTCTGGGGAGCCGGGCTCATGGACGGGTGAAGCCTTAGGGAGCACCGCGAGCGCCCAGCCCGCTAGCGCGCCCCAGGCCCTGGCCCGGGCCTTGGTCCCGGGGGAAAAAGGAGACAGCGAAGAAGGCGCCGGGGGGACAAGGCCACCGACGCCGCCGCAGCCGAAGGGCGAGACAGGGAGGAGAAGGAGGGAGAGCCTCGCCGGCCCCGACCGGGCCTCCGAAACCATGAACTTTATGCTCACTTGGGTACATTGGTGCTTAGCCCTGCTGCTCTATCTCCATCATGCTAAGGTAAGCCAGTCGGTGCTGGCAGGGGTGCTTGGTGGTGGTGGCGGCGGCGGCCAGTGTCCGGCAAGCTGGCGGGGGTGGGGGTGGGGGTGGAGGCACAGCCTGGCGGTGAAGCATGGAAGGAAGCGGGGGGAGCGGGGGGCAGCGGGATCCTTTCCTAACCTTGGGAGTGGGGATGGTGAGACCTGTGCCCCGTTCGTATCGGTGGGCACCGGGCGTTGGGGGGGAATCCCCCTCGTCCGAGTGTGGGGCGGGCTGGGGAGGGGGCGCGTGCTAGGTGGGAGAGCATCTGGTTGGGGTCTCGCCGCCCACGCGGGCCCTGCCCACCCACCGGAGCCGCACGCACGTAGGATCCCGGCCGAAGGGAGGGGAAGGAGTCTGAGGGGCTGGGCCAATGCTTTGGCGGCTCAAGTTTGCTCCTTGTCGCCGGGTCCCCCAGCAAACAGAAGGGGCCAGGGGGGCGCTGGGAGCCATGCCCCCTGGTGGGTGTGGGGGGGGAGATGGGGAGGTGGTCTCCGATCTTAGACTGGGGAGGGAAGCTGTCTGAGAGCGTGCTTGAAGAGGGAGAGCTCCAGGGGCTCAGGTCATGTCACTTTCTCTCTCAACCTTCACCCTCCACCCAAATGAGTTTGGAGAAAAGTTTGTGGGTGGGTGAGCCTCGGGTGCCCCCAGGAGAGCAGCTCGGAAAGCCTCCCTCCATTCCCCCCGCCTCTCTCAGGTCTCCTTCCCAGTCCCCTCCCTCCCCCTCCTCGGCGCCGGGGGCGCGCTGCGCGAAGCCGATTACATCAGCCCCGGGACTGGCCGGGCCGCGTGTTCCCCTAGGGCTGCCTGGGCCGGAGCTCGGGGTCCTTGGATTGGGAGAGACCTTCTCGTAATCCCCCAGAAAACACACGGACGCACATGCTGAACCCGATCTCCCCTGGGGGAAGGTGACCCCAGCTGGCCACAGCCTGGAGCCAAGGCCAGCACCCCTTCCCCTCCACCAGACCCCCTCCCTGACTTCTTATGAGTCCGAGAGAAATTCGAGTACACCCCTTTTTATCAACTTCCTAGCACTGAGAGCCCCCCCCCCAAACCCCTTCCCCTTTTTTGAGCCACGAAAGTCTCCAGCTGCTGTCTGATCCCGTCACCTCCCCTCCCCATGCCTTGTATTGTTTTTAATCGAGGAGGGAACATAGCCCCCCAAGTCTCCTCTTTATAGCACAGTAAGACCCCCCACTTTCTTCCCCCTCCCCCCCTTTTCCTTCCCGCCCGCGGGGCCTGGGAAAGGGACGGTCACTGCCAGTGGACCCGGCCTGGGAGAGCCCGCCCAGGGCGGCGCTTGGTCTCGACTCCTCCCTTGTAGTGACCTGGTGACAGCCCGCCTCCTATCCCCTCCCCCACCGCCCTGTGTGTAGCCGGACCGGGGCTTTCAGATCCGGGGGGTGCAGCGGGGCACCGAAGGGAGGTGTATATGCTGAGGTTTGGATCTCCTAGCTCAACTCTGTCTTCCCTGAACCTCCCACTTGGTTGAAAATGTTTCCAGAATGCTGTGACATTTGAGTTTCAGGGATAACTGGCCAGGGAGACGGGTGTTCTTTTGCTTCTTGGGCATACATGCCCTTGCTTCTCCTTCTTAGGGGCAGGGGCTGGGATGGTAAAACCCGGGGAACCGGACGGCTTCCCCTATTCCCCATTCCTCCTTCCTTATTGCCTCCATATGGTGATTGGGGGGAAAGAAACAGGAGGGAATGAAGGCCGCTGGAACCCCTCCCCTCCCCCAGGCTCCCTGAAATATTCTCCCGTCTACACTAACATGCAGAAAGGGGTGTCATTCTCTGGGTTTGAATGCTAGGCCCAGACTACCCTGGAGGTCACTGCCATGAAATTTGGACAGGTGCTCTTACCAATCCTAGGGACAGTTACTTGGACACTTTGCTTGGGTACCGGGTCCTGCTAGATCTTAATTGTTGTGCCGGTGCCCACTCCTCAAGATCACGTTGCCTACCTTCCCAGAAACTAGCAACAAAGACCACTCCTCCCCTCCACCGCCCCAGGAAGTTGAGGGGAATTCACTTTTATTCCTATGAACTTTTAAGATCTGGCTCCTCACCCCTCCCCCCCACCCCAAGCTGTAGGCCTCTGGACTAGGACTAGGGAAGGGTTGTCTAGCCATACTTATGACCTTCATAGGCCCCCAGAGAAGGACACCAGCCGCCCAACCCCTCCCCTGGTGGGCACCGCCCCCTTTCTGTGGCTGTGGTCACAGTGGCGGGGAAGAAGTCTTCCTCTGTCCCCTGGCCTTGGGGACTTGGGAGGTGGGGGCAAGGTTGCTGGGGTTCTCAGCCTCTTAGTAGAGCACTGAGAGAATTGGAATATTAGGGAGACATGGAAGCTAATGGGCAAAGGGGAAGCAAGAGTGTATCATGAGAGCTAGGTCATGGGGAGACATAGGGTAGAGAAGACTGCCTGGTGCCAGGGAAATCATAGGATTTAGAGCCAGAAAGGATCTTGGGTATATCTAGTTCAAACCCCCTTTTCAGCTGAGATCAAGTTATAGAAAGGAGAAAATCTTGATAAAGTTGCTGGTATGTGTTTGGGTCTTTGTGCTGTATCTGCTTTTGGCATGGTAGAATTGAGGGGGGTTATGGGGTGTATGTGTGTGTGTTTGGGAATTTTATACTGGAGGAAAAACCTAGTGAACAGAGAGAACTGGGGTGTAGGACTCTCTGAGATGGAGGAAACCCCACCTGCTGCTCAGTTGGCCCCAAAGGGTCTCAAGGTCCTTGAGGGGAGATAATAAGGAGGGGCCTGGCACCCCTTTCCTGATCTCCTGATACGGGGGTTGGGCCTGAAAGGGGGCATCCATTTTGTCAGTGTCCTGGCTCATGTCTGTTGACCTTCACAGTCAGTGGGGAGGGGCTGACTGCCAGGAGTTGGGGGTGGGGGAGACTCAGTGTCCAGAGTGTTATGGAAGATAAGTAACCTCCTTGGGACTGGTTAGTATCAGGGTACAATAGGATCTGGGGGAGCGGGAGAGGGGAGTGATAGGTATACTACATAAGTGGTAGAACCTGGGAGCCCCCAATTTCATGGGAGAGAAGAAACCAGGAAATAGGGAAACGGTTTGGGAGAGAACTTGGAAATAAAGACTAATCTGAACTTTGGGGGTGGAATGGGAAATGACAGTTTGGAAGGTATGGGCCCTGTAGCCATATTACTAAGCTTTCCTCTTTAGCTTAGTATAGCTTTCCCCCATTTTCTTCAAACTAAGCAGTTCCTTACCTTTTCCCTTTGAGGGTCAGATTGAGCATTTCTGGGAGGAGAGAAGGGATGGATCTTGGTTGTCCAGGGGTGTCTCAGCTGTCTTCCATTTCCTCCCCCGCCTGACACCACCTTACCCCTGGCATTTGTCATGTCAACTAGATAAGGTCACCCGTGCTGTTTTTCTTGCTGGATCCTTTCCTTCCTGCCCAGACTCAATCATGTTTTCCCCGCTTTGATTCTAGTTACTGCTTTGGGACCAGAATATATGTAATGAGGAGGGGTATGCTGGAGGATTGGTTAGGTGAAATGATTAGGGTTTTTTGAAGGTGATAGATAGGAGTGAGGAAGGAGCGCAAAGAACTGAGGAGGGGGTTGGAGAAATGCCTGGAGACTCAGGACAGAATCTCATCTCCCCCTGACTACCTAGCTAGTTAGCTTCTCCTAGTTCTATTTCTGAGGGTGGGGTGAGGTGGGGTGGGGGGGTGGGGGCCCAAGATTCTCTCCTCTAATGCTGTGCTGTGGCTGGAGAAGGCCCATTTCAACATGTTTCCCCGATGCAGGACCTCAAATATGTTTGTGTTGGGGTAAGGGTTAGGACCAGTGCAACTGAGACACCGGGGTCTGTAACTCTGGGTTGTATGGTGACTCTAGGGGAGGAGCTAAAGGGAAGCAGGGTGAGGGTCTGGGTCTGGCCTATTATGAATTCCTCTCCTATTACCCCGTGCCACTATCTCTCTGTTTTGTTTGCAGTGGTCACAGGCAGCACCCACCCCAGAAGAAGGAGAAAGGAAACCCACCGAGGGTGAGTCTGCTCATACCATGTGTCCTAATTGCTTCCACATCTGGGATGGGCACTAGATGGGAAAGGGGCAGAGTAGGGAACCCTGTCTCCTTCAGTCCTTGCCTTTTACTCTCTGGTCTAGGTCCCTCCTGGGGATGAAACAGAGGGAAAGGGAATGGGGTTGGTGGGGGGCAGAGAGAGGGGGCACCATGACATTTATTTAAACTGCTAGTTTTCTATGAGGTCCCATCTATTTCTCGGCTGGGCAAAACCTTCTCAGGCACAGGTAGGAAATGGACCTTTTATACTTTCATCCTTTTAGAAATTTGAGTTTTTAGAGAGGACAGTGGCCAGGCAGGGGTCCCAGGCTAAGGAGCAAGTTATTCATTCCCAGAGTCCCCCATGTAGGGAGAGGATTGGGAGTTGTTTCTATTTTTTTTCTTCCCTTACCAAACCCCCACTTAAAAAAAAAAAAAAAAGATGTTATTGGGGTAAACTTCCTTTTGGTGCCAGCAGAGGGCTGTAACTATGAAGCTGACTCACTACCCCCTTTCGCTTCCTAAACCCTGCCTGTCTTTTGTCTGATAGGGCCCCCCTTCTCTAGGTATCCCCGACTCTTCCCACAACCCTTGAAGCCTTACTGCGCTCTCCTTTGGTATTTTAATGGCAGCTCTCCCCTTCACTTTTACCCATCATTCTGCATGTCTGTGTCAAGACACAGGGATTGTGCTTCTCTAAAGGGCCATACCAGGCTGTTTTCCCATTCTTCTTGGGAATGGAATCCCTGATTAGCTGCACTTTCTCCCATTATTCTATCTCCTGCCTTCTTCATCAGCTGGAAAACGGTTCTCTCACCTCTGTCCCACTCATAACCATACTGGATCCCTTTAGAGATTCACTCTTCCCCCCCACCTTTAAGAACCCTCCCCCCCAGCTTTTCCCAGTGATCTCCGTGGCTTGGGACAAGTAGTCTTTGTTTGCTGGAGAAAAGGTTGTCTGTGATAAATAAGGAAAAACTGGAACATTTGACGCTGGTGAGCATGGGTGCTGTCGTGAGTGTGGATATACTCTTGTTTGTGTGTGTGCTTGAGTGTGAAGGAGGTTTTTAGTTGGAGACAGTGGCAGGAAGGGGTAGGGATGGGTGCTAAGGGGAGTTTTCTGACCATTCTAGGATGATAGACTTCTTCCCTCTCTGCCTTGGAGAGCCTAGAATTCCTTTTCCCTTGGGTGGGGTCCTCACTGGCTTGTAAGGGTCTACGATCTCCCCAGCTTGTAGACCAACTGGTTTTTTATACCACCCTCTGGCTTTAGGAGCAGGGCATTGCAGGGTGGGGGGTCTGTCAAACCAGCCAGATATGTAGAGATTTACTTCCCCCCTCCCCCCAAACCAATTAGAACAAGGGTCAGAAACTCCCAAGATTAATTATCTTTCTCAGTGCTTGATTTAAAAAAAATTACGTCCTTTAAGAACATTTATTTTCCTAGCCATCCATCAGGGATGCAAAGAATGTTCCTGCACAGAGAGGGCTGAAAAGCCTGTGGCTTGTTAGGAGTTGGTGCTCCGGTAAGAACCCAGGTTTTCCTGAGTTCCATTTAATTATTCCCCTTCTTCCTCCCCACCAACCCTTTTCAGTTCTCTATCCATATGAACTTGGCAGGATGAAGTAGAGGAAGGATCTACCATCTCCTCTTGGCTCCCAGATATATATATATTATGAGAGGAAATTTAGTGTAACATGGAAAATGGAGGAGACTGGAATCAGTAAGTGTTGAGTTCATGTACTGCCTGTGCCACATACTGGCTGTGTGATCTTCCCTAAGTCACTTAAACTCAGTGCCTCAAGCAGCTCTTAAGACTAAAAGTGGGGGCAGCTAAGTAGCAAAGTGGATAGATAACTGGCCCTGAAGTCAGGAGGGCCTGAATTCAGATCTGGCCTTGGATACTCACCCACACAGGGAGTCAGTTGGAAAGCTGGAACTAGAATCCAGGCCTCCTGATTCCCAGGGTTCCATACATTGCACTGAGATTGGCAGGGCAGGTAGGGGTCCTAGGGGTAAGAGACTGGAACCATATGGATTTGACTCGTGGGATCATAGATTTCAACTTTGAAAGGACTTCAGAGAACATTTAGCCCCCTCATTTTACATATTAAAAGGCTGAGGCCCAAAGAAGTTAAATGGATCCCAGTGCTTAGCTCTGTGCCTAGCCCAGAGCAGATGTTTAATACATACTGATGGATTGATTGATTATTGATTGGATTGCCCAGGGTCATGGTAAGAAGCACAGCTGAGATTTGAACCTGGGGCTCTGAATCCAGTCCTTCTGTCCCTCCCTGGGTTCTGTTTATACTTTTTCCTTGAGTATGCTTTGCCACCTCTGAGTGCCCTGTCCCCTTGAACCCAGGTTGCCCTTTCACTTTACCGCACCCCAGGCTCTCTGCCCCGTTACCTAGCCCAGGGAACCTTTGTTGCCCCTTGTCACCTATTCAGTTCCTCCAGAAATGCTTAGCCAAGGGAGTAGCAGCACAACTTTTTTTTTTCCATGATGCAAGCAGTTTGCTCTTATCAGGTAGGGTTATTGGTCTCTCACCTGGCACGTTTAACTGTGCCCAGTGGCCGCTGACACTTAGGGCTGCCTAGCTGAGGCCTTCCCTCCCTGTTTTTTTCCTTAACTTCTCCCTCTTTCCAGCAAGGTAGGTCTCCCAGGCACATGCTTGGGGTGTGGAAGGCCAGCTTCTTGCCCTGTGGCCTTGCTCCCCTGAGACCTCCCCACCCTCTGGCATTGCTTCTCTCCTTGTGTTTGGAAAGTCTTGGGAAACCCTAGAGGTCCATAGCAGGGGTGAGAGTGGAAGGCCTAGGCATGTGAAGATTGGTTTTTCCTTTTCTATTTCAAGATGATCATGGCCAATAGTCTTCTGTTCCTACTTCTTCTCAACACCCCTCCCCACCCTGTCACCCTCCTCTACTAGGACCCAGACTAGGGAAGGAAAGCAGCTGTATAGGCTTAGGGTATGGAGCAGAGTGAACCTGAGTTTTATAAGGATTAACTCTTAACAGAAGGAGGGAGGTCAGGGAAGTACTGAAAAAGGTGGGACACCTAAGGCTCTCGCTCTCAGAAGACTTCAGCTGCATCTCGTTCCCAGATTTTCTTCTCCAGCTTTCTATAGCCTATTAAGTGTGGCCGAAGGTGTCCCAGGAACCAGCATCTTGCTAAGGTTGGCCAGAAGAATGAGGCATAGAATCCAGGCCAGAGTTCTGGCCTGGGAGCTGGGGTTGGGGGTTGAGGGAGAGTGCTTAAGAAAGGGACTTTAGTGCTGAGAAATATCTTAGAGATCCTGGAGCTCATTTTAATAGATGAGAAAACTGAGGTTTTGAGAGGTAACATGACCAGGGATCATGGAACTTAAGGGAACCCTCAGGAATTCTTTTTTTTTTTTACATCATGGATCCCTTAGGTAATCTGGTGATGCCTATAGATATTTTTCTTAGGATGTTTTTCAATGTATAAAATAAAATGTGTAGGATATAAGGGAAACCAATGATAATATTCATCAAAATATTCATGGACTCAGTGACATAGTAGATAGAGGGCTAGACCTAGAATCAGGAAGACCTGAGTTCCAATCTGGCCTCAGATTCTTATTAGCTATGTGACTCTGGCTAAAGCATTTAGCATCTGTTTACCTCAATCTCATCTGTTAAAATGGGGATAATAGTATCTACCTTGCAATAGGTTTATTATAAAGATCAAATGAGGTGATATTAACAGAGTGCTTGGCACAGGGCCTGGCACATAGTAGGTATTACATGAGTGTTATTATCTCTCCTGCTTTAGCCCTGCTTTTTCATTTTACCAATGAGGAGACTGAAGCCTCGAAAGAGGAAGAATCTTGCTCAAGGTCACACAGCCAATTTGTGGCAGAGGCAGGATTTGAAAACAGGTCTTTTGACTTCAGATTCAGTACTCTTTCCACAGGGCAGCTAGGTAGGGCAGTGGACAGAGTGCCGGGCTTGGAGTTGGGATGACTTCTCTTCCTGTGTTTACATCTGGTCTCAGATATTTATTAGCTGTGTGACCCTGGGCAAGTCACTTCACCCTGTTTCCTCATCTGTAAAATGAGGTGGAGAAGGAAATGGCAAATCATTCCAGCATCTTTGCCAAATGGGGTCATGAAGAATCTGACATGACTGAAAATGACTGAACCAAAAAAATACATATATGTATATATGTGTGTACACCTACACCCACATGTATATGTAGAGAGAGAGAGGGAGAAAAGGAAAGAGAGAGACAGAGAGAGAGAGAGAGGGAGAAAGGGAAAGCAAGAGAGAGATTTCATAACTATGGAGAGAGCAATTTGAGAGCAAGAGAATCTGAATGGGGTCAAGAATGGTTGGACACAACTGAAAATTGACTGAACAACAGTAATTCTTTCCTTCCCTTCCCCTTCCTTATTAAAGGTTATAAAGCACTGGGGCCAAACCCTCTTACAAGGGAATATTGACTGGTCAGAAGACACATTTAGATGTTTCCTTGGGATCTTATAGTTTACCCAATACTCATAAATTGCCTCTTCTCCTTTAGTGGTGAAGTTTCTGGATGTCTATCAACGCAGCTACTGCCGGGCAATCGAGACCCTGGTGGACATCTTCCAAGAATATCCGGATGAGGTGGAATTCATTTTCAAGCCGTCTTGTGTACCTCTGATGAGGTGTGCTGGCTGTTGCAATGATGAGGGGCTGGAGTGTGTCCCCTATGAGGTGCACAACATCACCATGCAGGTGAGGAAAGCTGCCGTGGGTGGCTACCCGTGGCAGGGAGAGGAACTTTCTCCTGGGCTAAAGGACATTTATTTTAAGTTTGACTTGTTTTATTTTTTTCAAGTTTTTATTACAGTTTAAACATTTTTAGGGGAGATTTTTTTTGGCAGCAGAAAGGTTTGAGATCTGAGATCTCTTTCTCAGGAGAACAGGATAGGCCATTGTCCTTGTGTTCTGTTTTCCTGAGGTACCACTGGTTGAATGGGGGGAATCCTGCTTGGAGGCAGGGGTGTGGACAAGATGACCCATTTGGGACCTAGGCAGGTTGGAAAGAGAATGTTCCTCTTTAGAGGAACAGAAGCCTGCCTTTAGGCACATCCCTCTACCTGTTTTCCTGTTATAGTTGAAGCCCTGGCCCTGACCTTTAACCTGTTCTACCTCTTCCCCCATCCTGGCCCCTTGCTCCTTGCTTCCAGAGGCTTTCAGGAGCAGGAGGCACGGTGTCTGTCCCTTTTCTCCCCACCCCCAATGTCCTTGGGACTCTGCTCAGCAGTTGTGAGACAGTTCTGGCTGGTCAGGACTTATGGCTCACCAGGGATGTGGGGTTTGGGGAGTTTAAAAAGTTAATTATGTCATGCAATCGCTTCTCTAGAAAACTCTTGCTTCTTCCTAGAACTCTCTTGTTTCTGTGCTGTCATGGTACAAAACCTCAGCCGAGGTCCTTGGCTTTGCCTCTGTCCCTTCTCTTCCCCTTCCGGTTTTGGCTCCTCCTTTCTGTCCTGAAGGTCCTGCCCTTGGCACTGCTTCCCAGTTACGCATCTAGTCCTGGGAAAACGGGCAGCACTGCCCTCTGAGGCACAGACTTCAAGAGACCAGGCATTTCATCCCTTGCTTCTCAGGTCCTTGAAAATATTGAACTCTTGTCTCCCTCTGCTCCTCTCTCCCCATTTCTTTTCCTGACAACCTAGGAATGTGTATCTGGGGAAGGAGTTGTACTTCCTTAGGCCAGTGTTTTTTGGGGGAAATGAAATTGTTCCCTCAAATGGGGCATGAGCAGGGTGAAATGAAGCAGATTTTTTTTTAAATTTTGGGGGTACCAGGAGTTTGGTTGTGGGGGTAGGGGGGATAAGGGAGGGTCTGGAAATGGTGCCAACCCAGGACCCAAATTCCCAGCTCGGCCAACCCGAAGCAGCCACATCAGCTCCCTGAGGTTATCAGGATTGGGAGGTAGGGGAGGAAGGGGTGGGGCTCTGTGGCTTTGTCCTATTGACAGCCATTAACCACCCTCCTCCCCCTTACCTCCTTGACTCCCTGGGGACTTATCCCTGGAGACCCTGGGGTGTTGAGTGGCAAGAGACCAGGGGGGTGTCGGGCGAGTGGCTGGCTGGGTCACTAACTCCTGTGTTCTCCTCCTACCCTCCCAGATTATGAGGATTAAGCCTCACCAGGGCCAGCACATTGGGGAGATGAGCTTCTTACAGCACAGTAAATGTGAATGCAGGTAAGGAAAGGTTCATGGATAAAGGTTCTCTTGGGGAAATGAAGGGAAGCCTCAAGATGGGGAGGAGGTCAGAGAGGGGGAGAAGGGGTACCAGAGGAAAATACTTTCAGTAGGTACACATGAGAGGGCTGAAACACAAAAGAACAGGTCCTGGAAGTCAGAGACACAGAAACAGGGTGGAATGGGTAGGGAGAAGATGGAGATATGGTTTTTTGAAGGAGGCCTTTTCTGTTAAGGGCTTCCTAGTGAGGTGGAGGGTGCAGCATGTTACAGATCCAGGAAATGAATGAGGGCATATATTTAGGTATAGACCCATTTGCCTCCTCCAGTAGCATGTCAGCTCCTTGACATCATGGGCTGTTTTTCTTTATCTTCCCAGTGTCCAAGCTGATCGAGAGGTGAATAGAAGTCAGGAACATGGAAGGGGAGGTTGGGTTGAGTAAGGATGGGAAAAGGAATACAACTTCTTGAGTGCTCTCCTAGTATTGGGAGGGTGGGGGTGGGAGAGAGAATGTTCAAGGTGAGAGGAAGCCAGTTCTCTTACTTTCTCCCTCTGTTCTTTTCATTTTCTCATTTTTAGACCAAAGAAAGATGTCAAAGGAAAACAAGAGAAGTAAGTAGACATAACTTTTGATTTTTTTTCCTTCTCGGCTGGTTGTCTTACTGATTTTCTTTTCTTTTCTTTTTTTTTTGGACTGTTTGCCCCTTTAATTGGTCTGTTATTCAGGATTATTATTATTCGGGGTTATTCAGACCTCCCTAAATCTAGGCCTAAGTGTTGTGAACTGATCGGTAGGCCCAGAAAGGTTTGGAGGTGGAGTGGAAGGTGCCCTATTTCTTGTGTGGTCTACTAGTTCCCTTTCTGCCTTGCCACGAGGAGAACCCACCAGGTTCCTACCAGGATTAATTAGGTTCTGAAATTTGGCTGGAGAGTTACTGGGAAATCCTGGCCCAAAGCATTTACCTGCTGGGAAGAGCTGTTAGCCCCTGAGCCTGGGCTCCATCTTCTATACGGCCTTGCTCGATGTTATTGTAGTGTCCTGGTGCCCTTTTTGCTCACTAGTTTGACCCCCAGGTGGGTTGTCAACCCTAGAACACTTGATACCCTGCCACAGGGTGGTGGTGCAGGCAGGGGGTTGGAGCTGTCAGGAAAACAGGTGGCGGTGTGTGGAATATTTCCATTTGCTATCTTGTGACTCAGTTTTGGAGGCTGTACTTGGAGGGGAAGCAGATTCTCCTGGGGTTTCTACCTTGTCATTGCCCTTGGATGGTTTTGGGGTCAAAGTGAGAATGTGACACTTTTCTGGATTGGATGGTAGATCTGCTAGCTTGGTTTAATAGATTTCAGTATTTGGCCTGATTAGGCTCCTCAGTTTTCAGGGACTCTATAATCTGGAAATGGGGTATCATTAAGGGTGGAGGCTAATTCCAAAGGCATAGTAGAATTAGACAGAAACTGATGAATGTTGAGGGGTGGTTATTAGGCTACCGAATGAAAACTAAACCCCTGGAGGCCAGGTCCATCTGCTGAGAGCATTGGAGACAGAGAGAATATCTTTTCTCCCTTTTCTTTGTGCCTACCCTTACACCTTACACCTTGCTCTAGCGGCATTTGGTCTTATAGATGGATCAGATTCAGCCTCCTTCTCTCTCTCCTCCAAGGCCATCATGTTCTCTTAGTGCCAGAGCAATTTAAATGGCGATAGGGTGGGGGGGTGGGAGGGAAGGGTAGTATGTTGGAAGTGCTCTGTAGAGAGACTGTGGGTGAATGAGCCTAGCTTCCTAGGGCTCTCCCTTCCCTCCTCCCCACCTTGATTATTTTTACTCCCTGTGCATTCTCCTCAGGAGACTAATGGAGGCTCTTCTTCCCCTTTTCTCCTCCTTTTCCCTCCTTTTTGGTAAAACTCCCTGGGGTGTATCCACCTCCCCCAACTGTGGGACAGTTTGGGGAATGATGGTTTCCTTTTGGTGGGGTGAATCAGGCCACATCCCACCACTTCTCCCCCTTCCTCATTCCCTGTGAGTCCTACCCCCTATCCCCCACCTCAGCCTGTTCACAGGATATCAGCCTTGCCTGCAGCTAGAGAGGGGTAGCTTGGAAGAAAAATTTGTGAGAAGGCAGACAGGCTCTGACAGGGCCTGGGGAATATACCCTGCCAAAGGCCCCAGCCTTTCCCCTCCCACACCCCCTCCACTCCCCCTGCCTCACACCCACAAAACCTCTTTCCCCCAGGCTCTGGGGGGTGGCCTTTTCCTGGGGGAAGACAGTTGCCACTGTTCGTGGAAAGGATCCCCACGTAGTGCTTAGCTCATTCCTCAAGCACATATACCACACACCATGCTCACTCCCCAGTCAGTGCCTTGGACTCTTCGACCCATCCCCCTTTATGGTGATTCCTAATGTTGCTGAGTGGAAAGCCAGGAGTGTGAGTCAGGACTGTTGGCCCAGCCCCCTCACAGTTCATATACTGTTCTACATGGAAGTGGGGTTGGAGGGCATCATTCCTCCTGGCCCCCCTAAACCCTGTGCAGCTGCACACTTTCCCTCTTATTGCCTTGCATCCTTCCTTAAGGGCATTTCTACCACAGTCTAGAGTCGTAGAATCTTTGCCCAATATTGGCCTCCTGCTCCCTGCCCAGCTCCATGTTTCTGGGGCTGAAGGAAGCACCCTGATTTGGTGGAGGTGTGGTATTTTCCTACCATTTCTCCCAGGGTGAGGTCTGGAGTGCTCTGAATGGTAATATTAATTACTCACTTTCAAAGCTCACAATGTGTTTTCCTCCTGACGACTTTGTGAGAGAGAGAGATAATAAAAATGTTATCCCTGTTATAAAGATGAGGAAACTGAGTCTCCGTGAAGTGGCTAATGGGAATTGCATCTTCTGATTCTGAGTTTGGTGTGTTTTCTACTAGACCATGCTATTCTAGGCCTCAAGAGCCAGGACTGGCACTGTGGTGGTAATAGTAATGATAATGATGTTATTATAGATTATGATATATTTATTGCACTGTTTATTAATATTTAAACAGAAATGTGTATGCCACTTGTAATTATAACGTATTATGATATTATAATGATAAATATAATAATAACAAATCTCTGTCTCAGTTTCCTCCTCTGGAAAAATGGGGCTAATAATAGAGCCTCTCAGGTTATTCTGAAGATCAAGTGAGATAATATTTGTAACGCTTTTGCAAACCTTAAAGGGTGATATTAATGCTGGCTATCTTACTAGTATTATTAATATTAACAACAACAGCAGTAGTACAGATTTCCTCTTATGAGGCAGACGCTCATCGAGGCCCAGAAGGTAGGTAGTTCAGACATTATTATAATGCCATTTCACACATGAAGAAACCGAGATACAGAGGATTAAGTGACTTGTCCAAGGATTACAGAGTTAGTAAGTACTGAGCTAGGATTTGAACCCAGGGCTAATCATCAAGGCCAATGCCCTTTCCACTCCCATCACCTATAGATAGGGGTGGGGTAAATTGCCAAAATATGGTAATACCTTAGGATCATATGTGGCCCCCCATACCTTCTTTCCGTAACCTACTCTCCTTGGATCTAATGCGCTTGAAGAGAGCCATGAGGGTGATGGGAAACTTATCACCTCTCTCCATCTCCTCAAAGTCAGCAAAAAGATGAGAAAGGACTTTAGTTATAGTACACACTTCTATGTGGCTAAACTGCAGAGCCCCCTCCCCCTTCCCCCCAGACCATCCTCCCTTTAGCTCTCTTCCTTCTTTTGTTCTCCGCGAGTGTTGGGAGAGAAGCCATTGGGATGTTGGGCTTAGGAGGGGATGTATATTTCCCCTTACCCCAACCCTTTCTGCTTCCTTCCCTTTCCTCCTGCCTCTCCTTGGTCCCCACCTGTTCTCTGCCTGTCTCTGTCTCTGTTTTTTTATTTTCCAGAAAATCAAATCGAGGAAAGGGGAAGGGGCAAAAGCGCAAGCGAAAGAAATCCCGGTATAAATCCTGGATCGTGTACGTTGGTGCCCGGCGCTATTTAACAACCCCTTCCCCTTAATCCCTTTTCCCCATAATCAGTCCCTCAATTTGTATCATCCCATGACACCCCTACCTATCTTTTCCCCTTCCTTCCCCTCCCTAGTGTCTCCATTCTTTCCACTTGACTAATTGGCACCAATGGGGTCAAAGTGGTGGTGGCCATCTGGCTAGGCCCTGGGTTCTCAAGGACTAGGGTGGGGGCTATGGCTTGGCTGGGCACAGACTTTCTCACCCACTGGGCACTGGTGGCGGGTCTCTATTGGCATGGGCACTGGGAAATGGTGCCAGCCCAATCTAGCTCTTGGCTTATATGTTTGTTTGGAAATCTAAGACCTCCAAATGGGGGTCTTAGATAAGGATGGGTATGGGATCATTTGAAGAGGGTTTGGGAAAGGAGTGTGTGAACATAAGTGGATGACATTGCGACGATGTGGAAGATGGAATGGGATAGTATCGGGGGCGGAGAGAGTTTCTGAAGAACATTGTGGTTGCCCTCTTTTCTCCTCCTATCCCATGGCTGGATAAGGGTGGAGAGGGGCCAAAGCAGGAAAAGGTTGTTTGGTTGCAAGTTTTTCTAATTCAACCTAGGCTGCAGTCATTAACATGGACCCTTCCTCCTTGAAGAATCTTTTCTCCTGTTGTATCTTTGAGGGAGCAATGAAATATGTGCCTGGGGTAGAGGGTATACCCTGACTTCTTATACTTAGTCAAGAGAGAGGGAACAGCAGTGGCTTGAGGCCCTGGGTGCTCTTGGCTTCTTGGGATTGTACTTGACTGGTTCTGGGGAGGGTACTGTGGCTTGCTTCCCACCTCTCTTCATGCTACAGGTTGGGAAGAGGTCTAGAGCCTGTAAGACTCTGTGTCTCAGGGGTTATTGGAAAGGATGATACTTGCAGCATTCATTCCTTTTTGGGGGAGAAGTCATCCCCTTTTGGAATCAGCTCCCTATATTAAACAGTAGTTGAGAATTGGTGGGATGGGAATTTGCAAATGAGAGTTCCAGATTCTTTTGCTCCCCAATGGGATTTCTTAGATAAAACTTTCTGTCTTCTTAGAATCATAAGATTATAGATTTAGAGCTGGAAAGGACTACCTTGTCAAACCTCTTTATTCGACAGAAGAGGAAGAAACCAGTCACAAAGAGATTAGGTGATTTGCCCAGGGTCACACAGCTAGAAAGTGTCTGAGGCAGGATCTGAACCCAAGTCTTCCACAATATCTGTGTGGAGCTGGAGGCGTTCTTGAATTTGCAGGCTAGCTCCACACCCTACTGCACCCCAACTCCCCAAAGTGTGCAGAATAGTGCCTAGTTGCAGGTCTTTCTCTGGTCTGTAGCATTTTGGCATGTGAAAGCAGGAAGGGAACTTAAAAGTCATCTACTCTAACACCCTCATTTTACAGAGGAGGAAAATGAGACCTGGAGAGGCAGGTGACTTGCACAAGTTCACATAAGTAGTGAGCTGCAAAATCAGGACTTGAACTCAGCTCTCCTGCCTCCAAGTCCTGTGCTCTTTGCCCTATATCATGCCACAGGAGGAAATCCCACCTCCATTTCTGGGAGTCCTGAGACCTGCCTTTGCTCAAGCACGCTGTGTCTTCTCCTCTTTTGCCCCCTCAGACCAGCCTCTTCTTTCTGGACTCCTTTCCTATCTATCTCTCTGCCCAATTGGGCTCCTCCGTGCAGGCCTCTCCAAAGCTGCCTCTTTCTGCTATAGCTCTCTGATATTGGGAATGGGGAGTGGGGTCGGTCATGGCACGACCGAGAGAGGGCACTGAAGGGAGGTGGGAGCCCATGATGGCAATGTGTTAGGGGTGGGGGTATACTGCACAGGGATGTTTTTTTTTTCCCCTCTGCTGAAGCTCTAGCTTAGATCTCTTTCCTTTTGCCTTTTTGCAGTCCCTGTGGGCCTTGCTCAGAGCGGAGAAAGCATTTGTTTGTACAAGATCCGCAGACGTGTAAATGCTCCTGCAAAAACACAGACTCGAGGTGCAAGGCGAGGCAGCTTGAGTTAAACGAACGAACTTGCAGGTTGGTTTCCCGAACAGAGAGAGACAGAGAGAGAGATTGAGAGAGAGAGAGAGAGAGAGAGAGAGAGACAGACAGACAGACAGACAGACAGACAGACAGATACAGACAAACATGCAGAGAAACAGACTGCTCGCTTGGCTTTTAGCTCCCTGCTCTATGACTGCTACTTTCTCCTGCTCTCAGGATCCCCCCTGTGGAGGGTGGAGTGTCGGGGTTTTGCCCCCGTTGGCAGGGCGCACAGACTGGCGTGGTTCCATGTGGTGATGTTGTCGTGGAGGGTGATGCCCTGTGATGTGCTGTGTTGTCTGGGTCCAGGTGGTTGTATTAATATTAACGTGTGTTTGTGTTGCTTTTTTATCTCTCATTGTTTTTTTACCAGCATTGTCTTATTGGACCCTTATAACATCTCCCCACATCCCTGAGGTAGGCACATATCGGACACATAAGGAAACTTGAGTCCCAGAGAATGGAAGAGAGCCAGGACTAGAACCCAGGTCTTCTCACTCCTTGTTTGCTGCTCTTTGTACCATACCATGATGTTGTTGGGGCAAATTGAGTGGCTCTTATCTGCCTCTAATGTTGCAGCAAATAAGGGTTCAGGGTGGCGGAGGTGAATGAAAATCCTAAGTTGCTTTCCTCTCCAGCTTCGTTTTTCCCATTTGTTATTACTAATAAAGACCTAGATACAATGTCTGCCTGGGCTGCCTTTTTTGTTCACTCACCCAGCATCCCTGGGGGCAGGCATGCTGAGGACAAAGACCTTGAGATGTTGGTATGGGAGATTTGGTTGTCCCAGGAAATGATATGGAACTCAGAGTGTGTGTTGGGGGGAGAAGTGGGAGATAGCTGAAGCATATTCTAATCTGCCTTCCCTGGGGTTCTAGGAATAGCTGATGTAGCCAGGTAGAGAAGACCTATCTGTTTGCTTCTCCTAGAGCAAAAAAAGTTCGATGTAGTTGGAGTTGGGGACAGAATGTGTAGTTGAGAGTATCTGAGGCTACTGGGCACCTGGATTAGACTGAGAAAGCAAATGAAGTCACCTTCTTCATAGGCCCAGCTTGAACGGCCTACTTCAACTCTCCCACCCCACCCCTCTAGTCTACCAGATGTTCTCCAAAGGGATGTTGTGGATGATGGATTGGTCAGGAGGATGGAAGAAAAGGCCTGGAGTTCCTTTCATTGAAAGCATTCTACAGAAGGATTTCCTCCCTTTTCTGTTCTCCTTTTCCTTTGTCCCCTCCCCTAAAACCAATGGATGGTAAACTGGGGGCAAGAGGATCCTGGCATCAGTCTGCATATATTCTTCATAGAGCTGTTTCCCAGATATGCTTCACTAACTCTCCTTTGATGTAGCCCACAGACGAGATGGAGGAAGAGGTTCACTCCCAGTTAATGCTTGGCTTCTTTGTGTCACCTGCCCTGCCAAAATTTAAGCTTTGGGAGACCATCCATATCTTGCTCCTCACTTTTTACTTCTCAGTATGGCCCCTCTAATCCTACCATTATGCAAATATCAGTATTCCCACTGCCAAACTTGTGTAATTTCCACCTGATGCCTGGAATGCCCTCCCTACTCTGCTCTGTTAAAGATGTCTTACCCTTAAATCCCTTAGCTCACACCCTTGAGTTGCCCTTTCCTGTTTGAGTCCAGCTAACTCTGATCACTCCTGTACTTTGTCCTGTTCAACATTATTACTAACAAATAATAATAGTAAAAGCTGATGTTTTTATAACACTTTAAAGTTTATAAGGTACTTGACACATATCATTTAAATTAGTTGATTCTCTGTTTGTTGGTACTTGCTGGTATGTCTTTCTGTAAATGTGAGTCATGTCTGTTTCAGCTCAATCAGAATGGTAGCTCCCTGAGGTCAGGAACATTATATCTTCCTCATCAGAACAGAATTGCCTTGAAGACAGGGATTGTCTCCCCCATCAGCCTTGGAGTTTCCTTGAGGGCAAGAACTGTATTTCTCTCATCAGATGTGGGGTGGAGCTCCCCAACCATAGAAACCTTGTTGAATTAGAAGCTCCCAAAAGTTTCAGACCACATCTCCTCGCCCAATCTTTATTTGCCAAATGTAGGACTGTGCATGGGAAGGTGGAAAGTAGAATGCTTGGGCTGTCTATAACCCTTCTGGTCTTTTTCTCTTCTTGCAGATGTGACAAGCCAAGGCGGTGAGCCCCCTTCGGCATTTCCAGAGCCAGACCTCTCAGACCTGGAAAAGAAAGAATCAGAACAATTAAGAGAAACCATAAGCCACCACCACCGCCACCACCGTCACCAACATTGACAACCCAATGATGATGAAACTAACACTAATCCAAAAGAAACCTTAAATGAAGGATGAAGAGAGGCGCATAGCACTTTGAGTCCGGAAGGTGTGACTCCGGCAGAAGCATTCCCGGGCAAGAGACCGAGCAGGGGTCCCTCTTCCAGTTGGATTGCAATTCTGTTTTTCATGCTGCTAAATCATGGAGCCAGGAAGATTAGAGGGTTTTATTTCTGGGATTCCTATAGACACACCCACACGCGTACATGCATTCATATATATATACATATATAAAAATAAATATATATATTTTATATGTGCATATAAAATATATATATTCTTTTTTAATAATTAACATTGCTAACGTTATTGGTGTCTTCACTGGATGTATTTGACTGCTGTGGACTTGAGTGGGGAAAAAAATATACCCACACAGAATCCAGCTGGGGAAAGATGGGAGCAGTGATATTGGCATGGCCACCTTCTTTTGGGGGAGGCTAGAGCTATCTATCTGTGCCTTCCACTCTGTCCCTCCCTGGCCTGCCTTGTCCTGCTGGCCCCAGGAAGAATGACTGAACGAGAGGTCCAGCACCTGGAGGTCGAATTGGAATCCTGGCTCCGGGTTTGGAGGGCGTGTTGACACATACCCAGTTGTGGCCCCCATATTTTGCTCCTCTATTGGATTGCACCTTGGACCTGTCCCCTAGCTTGTTGTTGTGTTTTTTTTTGTTTTTTTTGTTTTGTTTTTGGGTTTCTTATTTTGGTCAAGGAGGGGGAGAAGGTTGGGAGATAGAAGGAGAAAAGAAGCAGCATGGTTAGGAGGAATGGGGACCAGAGAACGCTACAGTGCTGGGGTGCTCTCCAAACCCCCCCGATGACAAGACATCTTATCCCCTGGGTCTAAATTGCCTGGGTGCCCTTCACAACACAGTGGAACATTTCTGAAGAGGGATATTACAATGATGTGGAGACAAGGGGTGGTGCGTTTTATGTGATAATACATCCCTCTCCCCCAATGCAATCCTCTTCCCCAAACCTTTTCCCAAGGAGGAGAAGCTATCCCCCTCTGTCTTTCTCCTGCTCGCTGAGGCAGGCTCCAGAAGGCAGAGATAAACCCTCAAGACTACTAACCACTAGGAAGCTTCCCCCATAGTGTTTGAGTTGGCTTGTTTGAAGGTAGGCAGGCACGAAGGGTGAATGGGTGTCTGTGGGTGTGGGAGTGCTTCCCTGACCCTGGACCCTGACCTTGCCTCCCACTCCACAGTGGGGAAAGACAGCAGGATCCATATGCCTGGTATGGAGGCAGAGAAAAGAAAAAAGTGTTTTATATTACTTATTTAATATCCCTTTTTAATTAGAAATTAAAACAGTTAATTTAATTAAAAGAGTAGGGCTTTTCAGTATTCTCGGTTAATATTTAATTTCAACTATTTATAAATATACCTCTTTCTCTCTTTCTCTCTTACTTTTTCTTCTATTTGTATTTTTTTTGGGGGGGAATAAAGTTTATGTTTCCAGTATCTCCCCACCTCGACTTGGGGGGGACCATTGGCGATGGTCAGTAGCATGCCCCGAACAGATATTTAATTTTTCTAACACTTGTCCCTCCCCGTTTTCCCTGCTCCCCCCACACATTCCTGTTGAATAAGGTTTCAATATACATCTACATACTATATATATATTTGGCTACTTGTGTTTGTATATATATATATATATATATATATATGTTTATGTATATATGTGATTTGGATGAAATAGACTTCGCCATTCTGTTTTTTTTTATATGTAAAAAACAAAATAAGAAAAAAATAGAAAATTCTACATACTAAATTTCTCTCTTTTTTAATTTTAATATTTGTTATCATTTATTTATTGGTGCTACTGTTTATCCGTAATAATTGTGGGGAAAAAAGATATTAACATCACATCTTTGTCTCTAGTGCAGTTTCTTGAGATATTCCGTAGTACATATTTATTTTTAAACGACGACAACAACAGAAAAATACAACTATATCTTAAAAAAAGCTTTTTGTATTAAAAAATTTAATTCTGATCTCAAAAGTTCCTCCCGTTTCTACTTCTGGTTTCCATTTAATTCACTTTACTTCCTTCCCTTATATTCCTTTACCTCCTGTTAGGAATCTGGGATTTCTTCTCTTGCCTTGGTGGGTTGGGAGTTGTGGAGGTCATGAGGCCGTAGTTTTTGGGAGGACCTCATTGTACTGGGCTTGGGGTAGGTGACTTAAATCACTGCATCTCTGCCTGGAAGCAATTCTGGGCATAAGAGAATCTGAGGTTACCTAGTATGAATGGGAGGAGCGGGAGGTGTAGTGAGTGAAAGGGTAATGTTTTTTAAATGGGATCTTGGAGAAATACAGTTTAAGGGCTAGTTGATTTGCCTTCAGGGGTCAAGTAGTGCCTTACTCTGCCACTTGGTGAGAGGATAAGGAGAAGGTTGAGTTGGAGTAGTTTTGAGTTCCACGAGAGAGAAAGGAGAAAGAAGATGGGTCAATTCTTGGATTTCCTCTGAGTTTTACCTTCCATTGGGGCAGATTAGTGGGAGATGAGAGTGGAAAGGTTTGGTGGTGGATGTGGGTGGGGATGATCTATGGGATCTAATCAAGAACTCAGTATAACATAGTTGTAGTCAGAGATGTTTCCCCCTTGAATCACTTGCTTGACCCATAGAATGAAGAAAGCAAACAATTAGAATGGTTATATTGGTGGGTATTGTGACTTTCTCACCCTGTCCCAATTTCTTGTGAATGAATTCATTTTTGTGAATTGTGAATGAAATTCATTTTTATTCTGTCCTCAGTGGAAATGCAGAATATTTTTGAGGTAGCAGTTCTGGGTAGTATTGAATAGGCTGTTAAATACTCTTCCTACTCTTATCCCTGGGGCTCGTATTCTAGTTTCTTCCCTTCTTCCTACCCTGGTTACCTTCTCTGTTTCCTCAATCGCTGAAGGAGTCGGAAGACCTGAATTTGAATCCTGGCTTTGTGCCTTCCCTCTCAGGACCTCAGTTACCTCATCAGTCTGATGAGGGTTTTGGGGTAGGTGATCTCTATGGGTCCCCTGTAGTTCTAAATTCTATTCTCAATATTACTGAATGTCTCTTACATGTCCAAACTTATAGTTGGGTGGGAAGGTGGTCAGGGGATACAAAAATAGAAGGCCAGTCCCTTCAAAAATCTAAAGGATGTCAAAAACAGAAAGCAGAACAATTAAAGGACAACTAAGAAATTTGAATACACAGTAAACCAAAGTATTTACTGAGCAACTACAAGGCACTGGAGAATATCCAAAGTTGAGATGAGACATGGCGCCTGACCTCACGAAGCTTATATTCTAGTAATGGGAGAAGACCAACACAGTATGACATGATGAGTGTAATAGAGATGTGCGAAATGAAGCATTTTGTGCAGTAGGAAACTTATTGACTGGGGTAATGATAGAAGACTTCCCCAAAGGAGTGGTATTTTCGATGGGCTTTAAGGGATGGATAGAAATTAAACAAAAAGAGGAACAAAGAGCATTCTAGACAGAAGGAACAGATTGGGCAAAGGTGCAGAGAAGGGGGAGTGCAGCTTATGTTCTAGGGATGGAGAAATGTCCAGATTGGCTGGAGCACAGAGTACTTGAAAGGAAAGTGATATTTTAAAGATTAAGATGGTGGCAAACTGTGAAAGGACCATGAATGCGAGGCAAAGTAAACTGAATTTGGTAGGCAATTGGGAGCCACTGAAGATTTATTTTAGCAGAGGAATGACAGGAAATCTTGTAGTAAGATAACTGAAGGGAGGTGGAAGATGGAAAAGTCAGAGGGAGGAAGACTCATTAGGAGACTACTGCAATAGTCCAGATGGATAGTAATGACTGTAGTAGGATGGTATCCACTTTATGCCAGGAACTATGCGAGGTACAAAGATGTAAATGACAATCCCTGCCCTCAAAGAACTTTTAGTCCAATCTATGAGTGCAATAGGAGAAGGTTGGAGTAGTCTAGAAAGACTTCTTAGAGGAGATGGAACTTGAGGTGAGCCTTGAAAGAATGTGCAGGTGGGGGTGGGGAAGAGTATTTGGACAGATGACAGAAATGGGAAGATACTGCTGTACTGAGGAGTGGTATTTGCAAAGTCCCACACAAGAACGTTAACAATTTGCCAAGTAATGTGGTCTAGACTAAATGCAAACAGGCAGAAGAAGGATAGGATGGAGGTTGGAGAAGAGGAGCTCAATAAAGAGTTGAAGCCCTGTTTTCATGAGAATAGCAGAGAATAGCCAGCCTTTGTAGAAATATGACTAGGATCCCAAGGCTTAGAGCTTGAAGGAATCTCAGAAATCATTTGACCAACTCCTCATTGTACAAATGAAGAAACTGAGGATCGGGAGAGTTAAATGCCTTGATGATGGTCATCAGCTGGGTGACAGGTGGGATTCAAACGAAGGTCCTCTAACATGTTATATATTTTGTCTATATTGTTTCTCTCTAGAGAATGTAAGCTCCCTGAGGACAGGCATGGTTTCATTTTTGTCTTAGAGTTCATGGCTTATGTATCCAGAGCTGGAAAGGACATTAGAGATCATAGGATCCAATTCCTTATCTTACAGAAAAACAAACTAAGTATTATAGAAATTAACTCAGCATTAGTTTAATACAAGTGCTTTGTAAATCTTAAAACACTACAACATCTTCCTTCCTTCCTTCCTTCCTTCCTTCCTTCCTTCCTTCCTTCCTTCCTTCCTTCCTTCCTTCCTTCCTTCCTTCCTTCCTTCCTTCCTTCCTTCCTTCCTTCCTTCCTTCCTTCCTTCCTTCCTTCCTTCCTTCCTTCTCCTCTCCACTGTTTTCTATGCAGAGTTCCCTGTTCTTGGTAACAAGGGAGGTACTGAAGTAGAGGTCATGGTTTTCTGTCCTCAAGTTGCAGGCAGAATCCTGCATCTGACACAATTAGGCATTCAGATAATCAGTCTCTAAGGCTTGGGATAGAAAAAAAGAGGGACTCTCTTCCAATGAAGACAGACAGCAAGATACGCTTGATTCTAGCATGAAATAAAGTTTAGATATAAGGAAGAACTACCAGAGAGGGACAGGTGTGGGGTATTAGGAATGGGAGGCCATTGGGGTGTATTCTTGAGGTCCTTAAAGACAGAAGATTCTTTGATTTGCCTGGGTGGTTTTAGCAGAGTATTTCCCCCACACACAGAAGGATTGCATACAATGTCTGGTGGAAAGCTTTTCCAGGCTGCCTGAAGAGATACTGGGTGGGAGATAACGCACCATGTCTAGGACATCATCCATCAGCATGCAGGGAGTGGGTGAGGGAAGGAAAAGGAAATATTTATAATCTGCCTGGAAGAGAAAAAATCCAAGGCAGAAACAGGGCCAAATGGAGTAGAGGCAGAAGTAAAAGACTGGGTTTGGGGTGGGGGTGGGGAGGAGGTGTAGGCACTTCATGGTGGTGGAGCCAGAGAAGGCGATAAGATGTAGGCCAGGGAGGGGGGATGGTAGGGAGGAGAGACAAGTCAATCATTTTCAAGTGAGCCAAGAAAGCTTTTATGTAGACGCTGTTCTAGGTACTAGGGTCACATTCTTCTGAGGTAAATAACCTAATAATTCATATGTTTATAGTGCTTTAATGTTTACAACTCACTCAGCTCTGCAATATTCAGTTTCCTTTTCTGTAACATAAAGGACTGGACCCTATGTTCTCTAATGTTCTATCCAGCTCTGAATATATAAACTATGAGCTTAAGACAAAAATGAAATCCTGCCTGCCTTCAAGGAGTTTACATTCTCCAGAGGAGACAATATACACACTATGTTCACATGTAAACACACACAAGGAAATGACACTATATGTAATATGTCAATAAACATAAAATAAAGACAACGTAATTACAAGGGAGAGGTGACACTAGCTATAGGGGGAATCAGGAGGGGCCTCCTGTATGAGGTGGCACCAACATTGAGTTTTGAAAGAAAATAGGAATTCTAAGAGGTGAAAGTAAGGAGAGAGCTCAGTCTAGTCATGGGATTGTACAAAGGTATAGAGGTCAGAGATGGGATGTGGTGTACAGGGAGTACCTCATCCCTATCACTCATGATTCACAAGTTTCTCCATCTAACCGTCTGTGTTATTATAACCCTTTCAGAAGAACATCATAGGAGAGGACTTGGTGGAGCTCAAGCAGGTTCAGTATAAACTGGTTGTTCTTAGCACAATGCCTTAGAATATAGTAGGGGATTCAGAAATGTTTGTTGAGTTGACTTGACTTGATAGATTCCACCACTCTCATGCTGAATCAGAGCAAAGACTACTGGATTTGGAGTTGAGAACTGGCTTTGAATCCTGACTTGAACATTTATTAGCTATGTGACCTTGGGTTAATCACTTTTCCTTCCTTCTATCCTCTCCTCACTCTAATCTGTCCTCCATCCAATTTCCAAGGTGATTTCCCCAAAGTATAGATCTGCCTACATCAATCCCAGTGCTCTATGAGCCTCCAGGATCAAATTTTAAACTCCTTTGGCATTCAAAGTTCTTCATAGCCTGACCCCTTCCTTCCTTTCCGGTTTTCTTATACTTGGCTCCTCACCAGACAAAGGATCCAGAGACACTGGTCTATTTGCTTTCCTTGAATTGGACGCACTATCTCTTGATTTCAGGTCTTTGTACGGTCTGTTCTTTATATCTGGAATGCTTTACTTCCTAACCTTAATTTCCCTGGCTAAGTTACAAGAGGCTTTTCCCATCCTTCCTAACTGCTAGTGCCTTCTCCTCTGAAATTACCTTGCGTCTATTCTGTACATGGGGTAACAAGGTGACTCAGTAGATAGAGCGCTGAGCTTGGAATCAGGAAGACTCATCTTCTTGCATTCAAATCAGCCTCAGACACTTAGTAGCTGTGTGACCCTGGGGCAGTCACTTCTGTTTGCCTCAGTTTCCTCATCTGTAAAATGAACTAGAGAAGGAAATGACAAACCATTCTAGTGTCTGTGTTAAGAAAACCCCAAAATGGGGTCATGAAGAGTTTGACAAACTCTACATGTATGTTTTATGTACATATTTACATGTTGTCTCCTCCACAAGAATGTAAGTTCCTTGAGCACAAGGACATTTTTTTTTGGTGGCCTTTCTCTTTATCTCCAACTCTCAGGCAATGCCTGGCTTATAGTAAATACTTAATAAATGCTGACTGGCGACTAACTTGAATGACTAAGTTTTTGTTTCCTTCTCAGTAAAATGTGGATAAGAGTAACTTGTACTACATACTTAAACCTCCAAGTACCATGAGGATATGAACTACGATTATTATTAGAGAATGGAACAATATCTAAAGGGCAGGAGAGAGCGGAGAAGGCCTGGGGACTGGGCGGTATCTCCTCATTTCCAATCACTAGGCTAGAAAGAAATAAAAGTGTTGACTTTTATATGATTTACACAACCAGGTCAAAATGAGCCTAAGGCCTCCCATGGCCCAACCCAATTTAATTCCTTTCTCCTCCCTTCCCAGGAAGCTGGGGGGTCACCGTGGTGGTCCAACATTGCATAATGACTGGTTAGTCCCCAGCAGGGGAGGCTGTAGTGTGTGTTAAACCGCATCCCCACCATTGTCTGTGTCTTCTCAGAGCACCAGAGCAGAGGGTCCCTCCTCAACTCAACTTCCCCAACCCAAAGTGTGGCAGCGGTCAGCATTCCGAAGTCATGGGACTAGAGGCCAGGGAGCCAGCTCCTGGGTTGGGTAAGCTCTGGGGAGGGAGGCTGGGAAAGGGAGAGGGGAGGGCTGCTTAGGGCATGACTGAGGACAGTTGCTCTTTGGGACAAGCCCCCCAGGGGGATGACGGGAAGGGAGGGTGGGGAAAAGCCTCTAGAAGCAGCTGGCCTGTTCCCCCTCCATGTTTGGCTGACCTTGTTTGTGTCCTGTGACCCCCTCTCCCCTGCTGACCGTTGCTCACCAATAAACACCTCGTGGACTATTAATAATGCTCTATCTGGCAGCCTTGGTATTTATAACACTGGGCTGGAACAAGCCAGGCCAAGACTCTGGTTCTTTCTGCCTGCAAGAAGGCCTAGGGTGAGCTCCCTCCCGGGGCAATATCTCTGTCAAACCCTGTTCCTCCATTTCTGGGAAAATTTATTCAATGCTAGTCTTCTCTAGGAACCCTTGACCCTTCTGTGCATTCAGGGATTCTGCCTGCCCTCTGTTTGTGAACCTCTGCCTCTGTGTTTGTGGCAGCCTCAGCTCTGGGTGCATGTCTGCTCTCTTTTATCAGTCTAGCAACTCCCCAGAGGCAGAGGCTGCCTCTTCCCCATCAGACTGAAAAACAGCATAGAAATGAGATGGAGGAACATGAACTCAGGAAGACTTGGGTTAAAATCTTGCCTTTGATACTGACTTGCTGTATAACTCCAGGGAAGTCACTTATTTCAGGTCCTCTGTTTTCTCATATATAAAATGAGCAGCTTAAACCTTTAAGTTCTTCCAGTTCTAAAACCTATGATCTATGTTTCCTGAAGTCCCTGACTATGTTTGTTCCTTAGCCTAATTCTCGTCCTTTGCACCCAGAATGAAATTGGGTAGGCAGAAGATGCTCAGGTGGTGTGTGGATTGGAAAATACCTTGGATTTTGGAGACATGGAATCTTGGACAAGTTACCTCCCTACTCTGGGTCTCAGCTTCCTCCCAGTTCAAACTGAGAAATTTTGTCTAGATAACCTCTAAAGTCTCTTTTAACTCTAAATCTATGATTCTGAGACAGAGGGTTAACAGAAAGAACCATGGGCCGTATGTGGAAACCACCAATGTAGAAAGGTGGAAGGGGGAATTGGGTAATTTTCCCTTTCCTCCTGGTTTTTGTAACATGAACTAGTTTGAGCTTTGCTTAGGAGATCTGGAACCTGGGGGTAGAGGACAGTGGTGGGGATGGGGGGTGGGGAACTAACATTTATTCAGTGACTATTATGTGCCCAGCACTGTACTTAGTGCTTTACAAATATTATCTCATTTGGGTAGTCTTGCATTTCTGAGAGTTGTGGCATTTATCCTCTGTTCACCCCCCTTCCCCTTAGGCCTTATCTTTTTTCCTTTAGTTATCCAAATCCTTCATAATCTCCATTCCCAGCCCTTAGCTGTCATATGCTCATATATTAAGCATATATTAAATATCAATTATGTGCTAGCCTGAGAACTTTGTTAGTGCTGGGTATGGTTGGGTCACCTTCCTGTTCAGTGAGCTCCTATGGATCACCATTACCCCCAGGACCATATGTAAACTCCTTTGGCTTTTAAAGTTCTTCAGACATTGACTTCTTTCTATAAGTCCTTGCCTTCAGGGCTTACTTTCTACTAGTTCAGTCTTTTTCAGTCATGTTCAGCTCTTTGAGACCCCCTTTGGGGTTTTCTTGTCAAAGATACTGGAGTGGTTTGCCATTTCCTTCTCCAATTCATTCTACAGATGAGGAAACTGAGGCAAACAGGATTAAGTGACTTGCCCAGAGACACTCAGCTAATGTCTTGAGGCCAGATTTGAACTTAGGAAGATGAATCTTCTTGTCTCCAGGCCCAACATTCTATCCACTGTACCACCTATCTGTCTCTTTCTTTCTATTCAAACAACTTAAATTCTCCTAACAGATTTCAGTACTATGGCTATATTTTAGGAAGGACATTGAAAAACTATAGCATATACAGAGGAAACAAACAAAATAGTGAAGAAAGAATGTTTGTGGATTGGTTGGGAAATAGAAGGGAAGACTTGGGGGGAACACGATAACTTAGTTCAAGTATCTGAAGGGTTGTCACTCACAAGAGGATTAGTCTTGTTTCACTTCCAGAAGGCAGAAATAGGGGCAGAGGATGAATGCTTCAGAGAGGCAGAGTAAGGTTTGTTAACCAACATTTCCTAACAACCAGAGCTATTCTTAGGGGAATGGGCCACTTTGGGACATAGTAAGATTCATTGGAGGCCTTTGAACAAAGGTTGGGTAACCACTTGTCATTCTGTGGAAGGAATTCTTGCTCACGTAGGAGTTGGGCTAAGTGTGTTCTGAGGTCTTTCCTGAGATTCTGTGAACCAGAGGCAGCATGTTGTCCTTGTTCAATTTTATTCAACTCCTCATGACCCTATTTGGGGTTTTCTTGGCAAAGATACTAGAGAGATTTGCTATTTCCTCTCTGGCTCATTTTACAGATAAGGAAACTGAGACCTATAGGCTTAAATGGCTTGCCCAGGATCATACAGCTAGTACGTGTTTGAGTTTGGATTTGAACTCAGGTCTTCCTGATTCCAAGCCCTGTGCTCGATTCACTAAGTTATCTACCTGCCCAACTAGCTACCAAAGGGAAGCATGGTATAATGGAAATGGTTTTGGAACTGGAGCCAGAGTATTTGAGTTCAGCTCCTGATTCTGTCACTTAGGATGCATGTGGGCTATAGCAAGTTAAGTCGTCTCCCTAGGTCTAAGACCTTGACTGCCTCATCTGTAAAATGGGAGTAATGACAGTACCTACTTCAGAGTGTTACAATGTAAAGTGCATTATAATGTAAATGTAATGCAATGTAAAAATGCAAAACTTCAGGTGCTATCAAAATATTGGTTTTTGTGATTAGCTATTAAGCACCTACTATGTGCTGGGTACTATACCCTACTTCAGGTTCTGGGAATACAAAATACCAAAAATAAAATGGTGCTCTCAAGGCAAATGCTCAGTGTGAGAGCCCCCAGGCTTGGGGCTTATGCCCTTTGGTTCTTTCCCTTGTATCTTACTTCACAAGATCTAACCTTGGCACAGCCCTGACTCTGCTTTCTATTAATAAAGAGGCTCTGGGCTGTGGGCGCAAGATGAAAAAGCAGGAGGAAGAGTTGCCAGCTGTGGTGACAGGCTGGGTTAAGTGCTGGTAAAGACCCTCTGGAGATTTCTGGGAAATGGCCACCCCAGGTCTCATTTATCAAGCCTCGTGGATGTACCGTTGGTTGTCTTTTGCCCAACAGGAAGTTCCCATGGTGGGTGACTTAGCTATTGGAAATAGCTCATCTGTAGGGGTTTGGGGGAGGTGAGAGAAGGGAGGAAGAAGACTGTTAGTATAATTATACTGCCCTAATATCAGTCTTCCGCCATTATCCTCACTCCCTTTCCCTTCCCAGAGACTTAGAACTGAGAAAGGTCACAGTTCTCTGTCTCTAAACAGGTCAAAGAGACAGAGGGCTGACCAACCTGGTCTTCAGAGTTGGGTAGATGACCCGCTTCCACAGTGGGATTCCTTCACATAAGACAAGCACTCTCACAGAGGTCAGAAGTGATACAAGGACATTCTTTCAAGGTCTCTCTGAAGAATTTGGTATTGATTGTGAGACGTGGGAGAAACTGGCATAGAACCGCTCAGTCTGGTGTGCCCATATCGATAAAGGCTCTGTGCTCTTTGAGCAAAGCAGAATTGCAGTAGCTCAAAAGAAATGTGACGTGCAAATTTAGGAACATCTCCATCCCAAATGGTCAAATGGATTATTTAGGTCCACTTCGCAGTAGGGCCTTCCAAGTTTGAAGTGGTCTGATCAGCCGCAGTTGGACACAATATACTTTGACCTGAAGCTGGGATATCATTTTTGGAAAGACAATCACCACCACCATCACTACTCTATGTAGGAAGAAAATAAGCATTTATTAAACACCTACTATATGCGGGGGACTGTGCTCAGTGATTTATAAGTATTATCTTATTTGATCCTTACAACAACCCTGTGGTACAATTACTACCTCTACTTTATAGTTGAGGAAATTGGCAAACAGAGGTTAAGAGATGTGCCCAGGGTCCCACAGCTATTCTGAGGCCTGATTTGAATTCATCTTCCTGTCTCCAGGTCTACAGCTCTATCCACTGATCTGCCTAACTGCCTCAATCAAAGCTTAGATTAATTTCCTTGGAGGGTCAAAAAGTTCTTGATTGTTAGAGCTCAGAGGTCCTTAGAGGTCATCTAATACAATTCCATCCTCTACCATAAACTGGATTTGTGACCTCAGGGCAAATGATTTATTTTCTTTCAGGACTGGGGGTGACACTAGGACTATACAGTTGCTTATCTATATTGTCAAAGAGAGTTTCCACACCAGGAGGAAATTAGATACATTGGTGAAATCGCAGGCTAGGGGGAAAAATTGTCATCCCTCCCTTCTTTCCTTGTTGAGAATTAGAAGCAGCAAAGATGGGCTCAGAGGGAGGGAGACTTGGATTCATATCTTACTAGTTGTGCAACCCCTAGCTGAACAGTGGACAGATAACTTCTTGGGGCTTAGTTTTCTTACCTGTAAATGAAGCCATTGGAAATCATGACCTTTAAGTTCTCTAAGCTCACAGGTATGGAAGGTTGTTTTTGTTTTCGAAGAGGACCGAAGACATCACTGATGTTAACCATGAGTGGATTGGATTTCAGTGAGGCAGACTTGCCTCATCGGCCTCACTCTCTCTCTCTCTCAGTGTCATTGAAGTCCAGAGGTAGGTCAAAAATCAGGACGACTGGCAATGAGCTGGGATGCAATGGATGACCTTGATGTCTTTGACCAAGCTCTAAGAATTCCATAGTATCTGCTTCAGTCACCCTTCATGGCCATTGGAACAACTTGTTCCCATCCATCCATTACACCAGGAGTAGTGTTCACATGCTTGGGGTAGACATCCTCCTAACTCAATAATGGCTTTATGGCCTGTCTTACCCTCAGCCTGGTTTACTGGAGAGTGGCTGATGCACATGCTAGAGCTTCTTGGAGTCACAAGGTGAGAGCTGAGGAGTCCAAGGTACATGAGCAGGTTGGAGAAGGGCTCAGCAAACCCTCACACCAGAGATGCTAGTCTTCCTTGAACATCCCATACCCTGATAATTCTTAGGTATTGGACGGTTGTTGTGGTCCTTTGTTCTCCAAGAAGACTAATGATGTCAGGAGGGTGATGTCTTGCCTTGCAAGTGCATTGGATTTAAGTGAGGCAGAACTGTGCAAAGTTATCAGCCCACTCTTTCCTCCAGAGTCATTGGAGTCCAGTGGCAAGATATGGGGCAGGACAACTGACGATGGCCCCAGATGCAGTACCTACCCCAGATGCAGTGGGAGACCTTGGCCTTTTTAGGCTAGGATCTTTTCTAGGTCTATGGAAAGAGACACTTGAACCCAAAGGAGTGACTCTTAAATGGTGGGATTCCAGGAACCAAGGAGGGAAATATTTGGAGCCTGAGGAGCTTTCTCTGAATTAGAGGCAGCAAAAGTATATGATTCCTAGATCATGGAGCTAGCTAAACCTGGAATGGACCTTCAAGGCCATTTATTCCGACTCCATCATTTGACAGATAAGGAGACTGAAGCCCAGGTAAGTGAAGGTTACACAGGTAGCAGAGGCCAGGGCTTCTTTGAAACTCAGGTTTTCTAACTCCAGAGGCGATGATTTTCCTCTCAATGTGTGTGTGTGTGTGTGTGTGTGTGTGTGTGTGTGTGTGTCTTTAGGGGTAAACAGAGTGAGACTTGGTTTTGACACTTGGTTCTCCATTTAATGAGCTGTGTGTCTTTGGACAAGTTCTTTCTCCTTTTGAATGAATGCTTCTTTTCCTGTCTCCTTAAAAGCAACCCTTCCCCAACGCTATGCCCTTGGCTCTCTTCAGTATGACTTCTGCAGGGTACTTTCTGCTTTCCCACCTGTGTGTCTTTGCCTTCACCGTTCCCTTTCCTTAGAATGCCCTCCCTTGATTTCTTTGGGTGGAAATCCAACCCACCCTTTAATGTCTGATTCTAACCTCTTCTTTCAGCTTTCCCTGCTTCCTCCAGTCCAGGTAGCATCACAGAGTATCAGAGCTGGAAGAAACTGAGGAGAAGTTGCCAGTCCAACCCACCTCCTTCATTTTCCCAATGAGAAAGCTGAGCCTTACTTTTTATCTGTCAAATGGGGGTAACAAAACTCGGCCACACTTTGTAAACTATAAAATCCTCCACGAATGTGAGCTATTACTATACCTCATGAAGCTGGAGTGAGGAAAGGATTGTGTTAAAGTGCTATATATAAATGTGTACTATGATGACTATTATCTCCATGGGTGTAGTGGGAAAAGCATTGGATTGGAAGTTAGAAGAGCTGGACTGGACTGAGAATGGACTGGTTCAAATCCCAGCTGTCATTCACTAAGCGTATGACTTTGAAAGGTCATTTAATCTTTCTGGCTCTCAGTTTCCTCATATGCAAAATAAGTGTGTGTGTGCGTGTGCATGTGCGTGTGTGTGTGAAAGGGTGTCAGGTTGGACTTAATGACTTCTACTGTCCCTTTCAGATCTAAACCTTTGAACCTGGGGACTTTAGAAATCATCAAATACAAATCCTTCCATTTACAGGTGAGGAAACTGAGGCCTAGAGTCACAGAAACAGCGAGTATCTGAGGTTGAATTTGAACCCAGGTCATCCTAAATCTGGGTTCAGCAGAATGTCCACTGAGCCTATACAACCATGAGGGTTGAGTGGTCATTTAATCTACTTTGCAGTTTGATTTAGAAGTAACTTATTTCTTCCTTTTGTGTGTGTGTCTTTCCTTCAGTTCTCAGCACAAGAATCTAGAGTTTAGGGGCTCAGGACATTTTTCTTTCTCTGCTCCTCCTGAGAAAGGGGCAGACAGGGCAAGCTTCCCCTGGACCCCAACTCCTCTTGTAGAACGTACTGTACGTTTCCCTATTTCTTTCCCCCTCTCTGCTCTCACAATGCAGTGGGTACCTCCTTGACTTTCATTTCTCCTTCCCTGCCTTTTTGATTGGAGGAGATGAAGCCTCCACCCTCATGGTCCCCCACTCCTCCTTCTTTGGGGACTGCTCATCTCTCCTAAGGCTTGGTGCTGCCCCCACAGTAGTGCAGGATTGGTCTGACCAAGCGAGGAAACACACCCTGGACCCTCCAGCAATTTCTCAGTTTCTGAGCTGCCCCTGTGCCTGCTGTGTGTGGGAGGCTGGTGTGTATGTATGTGTGTGTGCGCACGCATGCGCACATGCATGAGTGTGCCCGTGTGCACCTTCCTAGATTAATTCTTTCTACCTCAGGGTTCCATGCGAGAGCATCCGTTGTACAAACCTTTCTGACTGTTGGAGACAGTGGTGCTCAGTAGACCACAGGTCTGACGAGAAGTTAGGAGTTCATGGTTCTGGGTTTCAATTTGGATATGCATCCTGCTGTAATTGTCATAGGATTAAAAGCTGGAAGGGACCTTAGAATTATCTAATTCAATCCCTTCATTTTACAGATGAGGAAACGGAGGTCCAGAGATAGGTAAAATGACTTGCCAAAGGTCACATATCTAGTTAATAGCAGAGGCAGATTTGAATTCAGGTCCTCTGATTCCAAGAGAGGGGTTGCTTTATGTCTACTTAGTGGGAATAGAGATGGTTCCTTTTCAGGTGGCAAATGGGGATAAAATGTCACAGTGAACAGGAAGTTTAGATATGATCATGGGACTTAGAAAGGGCCTTCTCAGTTACCTAGTCTAGCTTCTTTTTACAGCTGAGGAAACTGAGGCCCACAGAGGATAAGTGATTTGCTCAAGGTCACCCAGTCAGTAAACAGCAGGGCCAGATTTGAACTAGAGTCATCTGACTCCAAATTCAGTCCTCTTTCTATGATGTATGTGTGGACTTCTGTATGTGCATGTGTATGTTATGTGATTGAGGACAAACTTTGCCCGCTTCACCATTTTGCCAGACCAGATGAGGGAACATGTGTTCTCAAGACCGAGGGCAGAGTGCGATGAGTCAGGATGACTCAGGTGCCAAGGAGGCCACTGACCAGGGGCACTGATAGCATGTGATGGGTTAAGGGGAAAAAGGTAGAGGTGACAGAGAATGGGATAAATAGGTGACCAGGAAACTTGAGGCTATGTCTTCCCCTTCCCCAGGGGCGTGGAGCTGAGAATATAGAAAAGATTTCCATTTTTCTCCAAAGCATTAAGATTAATCCAACCCAGAAGTGGGGCAATAGAGGATACAGCGCCTCAGTGGGGCTTCCCTGGGGCTTGACCAGCATATGCCTTTTCTGCCCTCTACTTTTGGTGATGGATGGCTCTCGTCCCTCATCACTGGGACACAAGGTCCTTTGGAAGATTTTTTTAGAGGTGGAGATGACAATATGTTGATCTATCCACAGTCTCTCACTTCTTCTTCTTCTGTCCAATGACACTTGTGTTTTGAGAGAGATTGAAGGATTTCACCTGTAGCTAAGAAAGAGAACTACTCTGTTTACAAAGCTAAGGAACTTGGATGGGGTGGATGGGTGGGGGCAAAGAATAGGTGATCTTGACCCATGCTGGCATTCTGTTGTACCCACAGAGCTCCTTGGTCCTTTATTTGTCTTACAGCATCCTTGTCCTCTGACATTCCAGGATTCTGAGCTTTAGGTCTCTGACCTTGCAAAGCCACAAATTGCCCTGCTGCAAGGGAATGGCTCCATGATGTTCCCTCTCTGACTCTCTGTTTATAAGCCAAGAGTTAGGCCAGGACTGGCTAAAGATAGGGAGTGCTGAGCCCCGGCAGAAGAATTATGGGTCTGTGTCCAGCCCCACTTACACGGTGATGATTATATGGTGGGCAGTGTGGGCCCAGACACTGTAATCTGCCTCTGTGCCAGGCCCAAGGCCCCAACGCCTCATTTCCTTCTGCTTTTTTACAACTGTGATGGGAGAGGCCTTTGCTTCAGTCACTGGGCATGGGGCAGAAAACACAGTGAGAGGAAGAATGAGGAAAGCTAGAGGGAGGGTGACTGGGAGAAAGGAGAAGGGATGAGGAAGAGGAATGAAAGGAGAAGGGGGAGAGGGAGAAGTCTAGGGAAGAGAGCAAGGGAAAGGGGGAGAAAGAGAGAAATTTGAGTGTATTGGAATGGCATTTAGGAAGACTTATGGCTGCTGTGTTATCTACCACTACTAGACTTTCCGAAGGCATGGATAAATAGCAATATAATCACATGATTCTACTCTATCTGCTTTTTCATAAATAATCTCTATAGAATGAAAATATTAGCTTTATTGACTCTAGCATAGCATTGTAAAAAGATAGCAACATGTCAGGCAGGATTGGAAAACACTGAGGTATAATCTAGTACCCTTCTCACTGGTTCTTAACGGCTAGTCAATATCCAATCATACAGTCATTCCATTAGATTGGAAGTGCCTCAAGGGCAGGGACTGGTTTTTCTTTTTCTCCTCCTCCTCCTCCTCCTTCATCTCTAGTGGTCAGTGTAGTGCCTGGCACATAGTAGGTACTTAATAAATGTTTATTGACTGATTGAATACTGTTAAATATAAGGCAATTTTCTAGTCCTCAGCTTTCTTTAATAGTTTACTCAGACCCTTTTTCTTGGTACAGAAAAACTGATTTTCTGTCCCATAGAGTTTGGTAAAAGCTAGAAGAGAAATAGAACACGAATACCCTATGCATGTCTATGAAAGCATCATTTTCCAATCAGACAGGATTTGTCTAATCAAGCAGTCAGCTTTTATGTCCCTTAATGCCCTCCTCCCAATAGGTACCTTGGCATTAACTTATGGCTGGGTGCTTTTCTAACTGCTGTAGACTTTACAAGGATGACTTCTGACATAGCCCTGTGACACAACCTACTTTTGATTAAAAAGGCCTTGCCTTTTAAAATATTCTGAACAGACTTCAAAGGATACACTGCAATGTTTTGTAAATAGAGATATATTACAATTTCTTTCCATTACTTGTCCTTCAAGGCCCAACTTACGACTCATCTCTTTCATGAAGCCTTCCCTGGCCACTTCAACCAACAGTGATTTCTGTTTTTGTGAAATACCGAGGAACCAGTCTACAGAAGGTGTTGGCCAATCTACTAAGGGTAAAGTCTTTCAAAGGACTCCATCATACCAGAAATTCTGTCTTGAGCAGGAGCCAAGCTAGGGTAGCAGAATCAAGTGTAAAACCAACAAAAGAAAGCCAGAGAGTCTGGCTGGAAAATAGGAAGCAATTAAAATTAAAATTGGGAGCTAGATTAGACCTTCCCCAATCCAGAGGATTGAAAGAAGGGCAAATCAGAAGTCTAAGAAAGAAATTGAACTCTGGTTGGTTACTCATAGAACTATTCATGTTCTGGATTCTGCTACTGCCTTTGGTGGGTAGTTTCCATGCACATGTCCTACCATCCTTCTTTATAAACACTGTTCTCTACCTTCACCTCTTGTCAAAACCTTTTTCCAACTTCCTAAAGCTTCTGAACCTGTGGATTGTAGGTTCTAGAGGTTTCTTCTCTAAACTTCTATAGAAACAAACATATATTAAATGCCTGGTGTATGCAGAACTGAAGAAGACAGAAAATTTAACCAAGACCTTGTCCCTCTCCTCATGGAGTTTATGGTCTAGTACAGGGTTATGACAAGTTTGTAAGCAGGATGGTACAATGGTTCAAGAACTGGATTTGGATTCAGAAAGCATGGGTTTAAATCTTACTAGTTGTGTGACCTTGGGCAAGTAATTTTTGTGCTCTGAATTTTGGTTTCCTCATAAATAAAATGAGATAATAATTGTACTAGCCATCTCATAGGGTAGGGTATGGGGAAAGGGCTTTGTGACCCTTAAAGCAGGCCTGCACAACATATGGACATGAGGATTTCAGGGCAGCTGAACATCGTATCTAGGTCTTTAGGACATTCCAGGAATGTAGGATGTGTGTACTGGGGGGGGAGGGTATCTCACCCCTCCTGGAAGTCTTTCTTAATCCCCTTTAATTCTAGCATCTCCCCTAGGTTGATTATCTCCAATTTGTCCTGCATATAGCTTGTTAATATATAATTGTTGTATGTTGTCTCCCCCATTTATCTATGACTTCCTTGAGAACAAGGATAATTTTTGCCTTTCTTCATATCCACAGCTCTTAGCCAGTACCTGGCACATAGTAGGCACTTATTTTTTTGTAACTGGACCAGTGACATCACAGGGTAATAATGAATTGGATCTAAGCGAGACAGAGTTGCGCAAAGTCATCAGCCTCATTCAAGACAAGAGTCAAGATGACTGGCCTGGGATGTAGTGGATGCCTTTAGCATCTTCAAAGCCTTCCACAGCACCTGCTTCAGTCACCTTCATGGCCATTGGAACAGATTGTTTTCAACTGCCCATTTGGCCAAAAGAAATCCTCATATGTTTGGTATAGATATCTCCCTAACTCATGGATGGGTTGGTTTAGCCAGTCTGCTGAGACAGTTTTACCAGACTATGGCCACTGAGCATGCTATTGCACAAGTGAGAGTTGGGGAAAGGTGGACACCAAAGGTGGATCAGCAGTCCTGAAAAGGCCTTGGTAAGCCCTCACACTATAGGTGCTAGTCCTCCTTGAGCACCCCACACACCCCATGTACTTAATAAATGTTGATTGACTGAGTAGAAAAACAAGGGATGCATCTAGCAGATAAAAGACAAGGATGGGTTTGTTTTCAAAACTTCCCTCCCCCCACTTGGGTAGATTTACATGTGGAATCTGGGATCTAAAGCCCTCAATTTATAGGGGTGAGAAGTGACTTATGTAAGGGCTTATAGTCAATAATTAGCAAAACCAGGACTTGAACCTCCAACTCTAAATAGAAAGCTTCCTTTCAATGGTTTCCAATAAATTAGAAAGAACTTGGAAAACAAAAGATGTCCTAGAGAGCTGGATAAATGATGGTGGAGGGAAAAGGATACCTGGTTTCTCCTGCATCCTCCAAGTTCATCTGCTCAGGCATTTCTACAGCCACAATAGCTCCAAAGCGTCTGATTCTCACTTGGTTGAAATGAAGCAGTAGACTAAGTTTGGACTTTGGGCCCCATCTCTGGCCCCCATCTGAAAAAAAAAAAACTTTTAGAACGTACTTCTTGCCTTCTGGGCCACCTTTGATCTTCTCTGCCATTCCACTACCACCGCTCTCCAGCCTGAACCAGCGTCAGAGAATTTATAAGGAGTTGTTATTGGTCAAAGGTGAAGTCAGCAAGAAGTCAGGAAGACAGCAGGTCCCCAACACCCCTGATTCCCTATTGGGTGGTTGCTTAATAAGAATACCCAAGTCTGTTGGGTTAAGGCTAGGGTTCCCTACTTCTCCAGCTCCACACCAGAGGTTAACTTATCTGACGTTCTGTCAGCAAGAAGGATGCCCCCATTCCGCCCCATCCCATCCTAACTCCAGCCTAGGCAAATAAAAGATTTCCAAGGACAGAAATGTCATGGTCTCCTTTCCTTCCTCTATTCTCTACCCTCTTTTGCCCTACTTAAGAGTGGAAAAGTTCCTTTTGTTATCTATTTTTTATTTTATTGTCTTTTTAATTTTAGGTTTTTTCTTTTATTTTTTATTGTCTTTTAATGTCTAATCTTTCAATTACTCAACAAATGTTTATATGGTTACATCCCTACTACATGATAAATAGGAATAAAAAATGAAAGAGGAAATAGTTCTTAACCTCAAGGAAATTAAATTCTATTAAAAAAATAGCTCCTACATAAATAAGTGAAAAATATAGTAGGTAACATTTACATAACCGTTTTAAGGTTTGCAGATTTTACCCATTATCTCATTTAAGTCTCCCAACAATCTCTTAATAAGGTGGGTGCTATCAATACTTCCATTTTACAAGTGAGGAAACTGAGACTGAGAGAATTTAAGAGGCTTCCCCAGTGTCACATGCCTTGTAAGGGTTTGAGGGGGGATTCAAGTCTATGTTTCCCTGATTCCAAATCCATTGTTCCATTCACTTCGCCATACTTTCTCTGGTTATGTCATTTGTCTGAGAGATGGGTTGGGGAAGGGGAGCTAAGGGAGAATGTTAGCAACCTGAGGTGGGAGGGGCATATGAGGAATGGGATTGTTTGGGAAATCAGGTCAGGTTTCACGTGGGAAGTTTCAAAGTCTAAGAGCTGGAGGTAAAGAGGCATGGGGGTCAGCCTGACTAAAGGTATGGAGATCGAAGATGGAATGTCCCAGGCAACAAGACAAGTCTTCATTAGTATGGGAGACCAGAAGTAACACATAGATGCTGTTCTCCATTAAATCTGGGTGACTTTAACTGCCTCTTATAGACATTATTATTAAGGAAATTTGAGGGACTTAGTAAATGTTGTCTAATTCTGCTTATTGTGAACTTCAGGAAGGAAGGGACTGTGCAAGGTAGCACAGTGGATAGAGTGGTAGGCCTGGAGTCAAGGAGACATCATTATGAGTTCAAGTCCAGGCTCAGACACTTACTAGTTGTGTGACCCTGGGCAAGTCACTTAACCCTGTTGGCCTCAATTTCCTCATCTGTAAAATGAGCTGGAGAAGGAAATGGCAAATCACTCCAGTGTCTTTGGACACTTAGGAAACCCCAAATGGGGTCATGAAGTGTCAGACACAAGTCACCACCAACAAAAATATCTCCTACAGTGCCTAGTATAGTATTCTGTACAATGAGATGCTTAATAATTGTTTGCAATATTAAATTCTGTGCCTACCCTTCCTTTTCTCAGCACCTGGACCCTTCTTCCTCTGGAAGCCAGGGACAGCTAAAATTCAATAGTGGTTGTATATTTGGCCATTTATTTGACAGTTCTCCCTATCCTTTGAATTCCTGGGTCTGATGTTGTGGGGTTTTATTGATCTGTGGACTAGTCTTTAAGAAGCCTCCTTGGATTGCCTCTAGACCAGTTTTCAGTGGTCCCTGACTCTCCTGTTCCTCAGCATTTAGGTTTTCCATTTGGCATCGTTACTGTTCAGTTGTTTTTGTTATGTCTAATTTTTCATGACCTCTTTGGGATTTTCTTGGCAAAGATACTGATGTGGTTGGCCATTTCCTTTTCTAGCTCATTTGATACATAAGGAAACTGAAGGAAACAGGATTAAATGACTTGCCCAGGGTCACACAACTAAGTGTCTGAGACCGGATTTAAACTTAGAAAGTTGAGTCGTTTTGAATCTAGGCCTAACATTCTATCCACTGTGCCACCTAGCTGCCCCTTTCCATCTGCAAAATATGATTTTACTTTTATTGACATTGTAGCTTTCAATTGTTCTCAGATAATTTCATACCTGAAGATTTCTGGATCTCTACCAGATGAGAATACTCAAGAACAGACTTGATTAACTGTATTTCCTACCCCAATCTGACCTTCATCTCTCCACCCCCAAAGAATGCTATGGACATGGATCCATGCATAGCAAAAAATGCAGCTCCATGGGTCTTAAACAGGTGAACAAATAGGCAAGTAGGTGGGGAGATAGATGAACACTTCCTCTCTTCTAACGCTGTCCCCACCCCAGTACAGGCCCTGTTCTCTTAGGCCTGCACCATTACAATAACCATTACGATAATCAGTTGGTTGATTTCCCTGACTCAGCTTTTCCTCACTCCATCTTCAACTCAGCTGTTAAATTAATGTTCCTAAAGTACCCTCCCCTTCCCTCTTCCCACTCACTCTTTTCAGTAAACTCCAGTGGCTCCTTATCACATCCAGGATCAAATATAAAATCCTCTGTTTGATATTCAAAGCCCTTCATAACCTGCCCCTGCCCCACCTTTCCAATCTTCTTACACCTTACTTCCTTTTATGGACAATTTGAATAAAGTGATGTTGCTATCCATCTAATAAGATGCTCCATCGGCAGTCTTTTAATTTTCACCAGCTGTTCCCCATGCCTAAAATTCTCTTCCTTCTCATCTTTGGCTTCTGTCTTCCTTGAAGTTTCAGCTAAAATCTTCTTTGAGAAGGCTTTCCTGATTTTCCTGCTAATACTACCTTTCCTTTATTAATTAAATCCAATTAATCCTGTATCTTGTTTGTACACACTTGTTTTCATATCGTCTTCTTCGTTAAATCAAATGAGATCCCCCTCCCCTTTCCTTCCCTCCCCTCCCCTCCCCTCCCCTCCCCTCCCCTCCCCTCCCCTCCCCTCCCCTCCCCTCCCCTCCCCTCCCCTCCCCTCCCCTCCCCTCCCCTCCCCTCCCCTCCCCTCCCCTCCCCTTCCCTTCCCTTCCCTTCCCTTCCCTTCCCTTCCCTTCCCTTCCCTTCCCTTCCCTTCCCTTCCCTTCCCTTCCCTTCCCTTCCCTTCCCTTCCCTTCCCTTCCCTTCCCTTCCCTTCCCTTCCCTTCCCTTCCCTTCCCTTCCCTTCCCTTCCCTTCCCTTCCCTTCCCTTCCCTTCCCTTCCCTTCCCTTCCCTTCCCTTCCCTTCCCTTCCCTTCCCTTCCCTTCCCTTCCCTTCCCTTCCCTTCCCTTCCCTTCCCTTCCCTTCCCTTCCCTTCCCTTCCCTTCCCTTCCCTTCCCTTCCCTTCCCTTCCCTTCCCTTCCCTTCCCTTCCCTTCCCTTCCCTTCCCTTCCCTTCCCTTCCCTCTCTTGGATGTTTCATCCTCATGGAAGCTGGGGACAGCTACAAATCAGTGCTTGTATCTCCGGCCATTCCTTTGAAGGCTGATGTCATGGGTCTGTATTGATAACAGTGGTCCAGCGAAGTAGTGATTTTTCAAGGTCAAAGTCATTTTTTATTTACTTTCCATATATTTTGTATTTACTTATCTCTATCTAGTTTCCACTCAGTAGGACCTGAGCTCTTTGAGGAAAGGGAGTGGTTTTTTTTTTCATTTTTTTATCCAGTTACTGGCATACAGTAAGTACTTAATAAATGTTTGTTGAATTACCCCTTTAGAATACAATTCATTTTGAGTAGGGATTCTTTAGTTCTTTGTACTTGTTTGGCTGAAAAAAGATCTGGAGGTTAGTTTAGTGCACTCCAAATTAGCTAACAGTGTTATGGACAACAAAGAAAACCAGTGGAAATGTTGACTTCATTAAGAGAGGAACAAGAAAGTGAAAGTCCTGCTGTTCGTACACTGCTCTAGTCAGATCGCATGGGAGGGGGGCTATCTTTAGTTTAGATATCCCAGTTTAGTAAGGACATTGGTAAAGTGGAGAGCAACCAGAGGAGGAAAATCAGGACAGTAAAAGGACTTTATATCCGTATCTGAGAATTGATGAAAAGAATTAGGTATGTCTTGTATGGCTAAAGAACACATTAGGGAAGATGGGGGATGACATTGTACCTGTGTTCAAATATTCAAAGAGCTATGCAAAATAGGGATTACATTTATTTGCTTTGTTTGATTTCCATAAAGAAAAAATTGGAGCCATTGCACTGAGGTGAGTTGTCAGAAAGAGACTTGTAGAAAAACTCTCTAATAATTAGAGCTATCCATCTGTGGGAAGGGATACTTTGGAAGGTAGTGGGTTCCCTGTCATCAGAAGCCTGAGAGTAGAGTCTCAATGACCATGTGGTAGGTATGTTATATGGATGCCATTATGGGGAATGGTTAGACCAGATGGTTCCTTCCAATGCTAATATTTGGCAATTCTGTGCACTGCACAGTGACAAAGAAATGAACTCTGTCCTTGTCTGAACAGATAGACACTCTAAGCCATTAGCTAATTTGATCTTTTGAGAAGAAATAACCAATATCAAAAATGAAAAGGAGAATGAGGAAAAAATAAAGGAAATGATTAGAAGTTATTTTGCCCAATTATATGCCAATGAAGCTGTCAATTTAAATGAAATGGATGAACATTTAGAAAAATATAAACTGCCCAGATTAACAGAACAAGAAATAAAGAATTTCAATAATCCAATCTTCAGAAAAAGTAATTGAATGAGAGAACAGTAGAATGTCATTAAGTCAAGATATTGGTGGACAAAAGAATATACAAAATCACTGAAGAGTATACAAAATGAATATATAAAAATTGTTAAGGTTTATATAATACTTTAAGGATTGCAAAGCACTCTACAATTATCATCTCATTTCATCCTCATAACAAAGCTTGGGAGACAGGTATTATTATTATCTCCATTTCCTAGATGAAGAAATTGTGTTGAGAGATCCTAAGTGACTTGCCCAGAAGTGTGTGTCTGAAGCTGAATTTGAACTCAGGTCTTCCTCACACCAGGTTCAGTGCTCTAAGTATTGCATCCCAGGTTACCTTAATGAAGCAAGAGAAGAAAGCTGCTGGATTTGTTCCTGATGAACCTAGGAAGCCTTCTTGGAGGAGGGGGCATTTCTGATTCCATGATGTGATTTAAAGATAGTCCCTGTCATGGGTACTCTTTATTACCATTGGGTGTAGCAAGTTAGCAGTATGGAGAAGCTGTTTGTATCTGTCTGTCTGTACATGTTGTGTTGTTTTCCTTCATGTATGCAACTGATATTACTGACTGTGCTTCTTCCTGGATGATGCAACGAAAAAAAGTGGGCTCTTGTTGAAACAGAAAAGATTGGGATTAAAGACCAGGTGATGAACTGACTGATTTGTGGGAAACACTGGGATAGAGGAGACAGGGCAATGTGAGATTTCTTTTCCGAGGCATCTCTAAAGATCAGGGAACAGTCTCCTCCTCTTTTCTGTGGGCTCGGTTGCCCAGCCTTCTGGAGGTTGGGGATGGACATGAAAGGGTCCCGAGAATTTGAGGTTGGCACTAGGAAAACCCACCTTTTTTTCCATGTGCCTGCTTGGGTTCGGTCTTACGCTTTGGAATAATATATTAAAACACATTCAAGAGAGAGAAGCTGTTTTCTCCCTCACATCAGTTTCAGGAGTCTAAAGTCCAGGTATGATTCTGTCATACCTTCCCAGGGATGTATTAAAGGGCCGCCACCTACTCCAGCTATGTTAATGATTACCCCAGTACTGTTGGCTTACATACTGACCCAGGTGTGTGTATGTATATAAGTGCATTGGGGGTGGAGGATTTAGTTGGGTGCTGTTGGGCTGGCATTATGGTTGGGGTAGAGGGGGATGAAGAAGGAGAGCACCAGTGGACTTCCCTTGACCAATTCCATACTAAATGATGCTCATCCTATGTTCCAGTTCACCACTCACCCCAGCCAAGAGGTCCTGTAACTTTAAGGCAAGCAAACAGATCTGGGACTTGCGAGTTCTCTGCTACAGGAACCAGAGGGTAAAGTCCGATATGCTGCCCCCATGCTATGGAAAGGTTCAGTTGATTTGGGAGAAGAAAAACATCTGAGGTCTATGGGAGTCCTGGAAGAAGACAAGGCCCTTTTATTCACACTTCTATACTGGAGGGCCCTGTAACTCTTCTCAGACTTGAGAAAAGAGCAGAAGATTCCCATCACCAAGTCTTGGTATGCTGATGAAGTTCAGAATTAGGTCTTCTTTGTTCAAAGGCTCAAAAAATTTAGAATTAGAAGGGACCTTAGAGGTCAGGTAGTTCAAACTTCTCATTTCATAGATGAGGAAACTGAGGCCTAGAGAGGTATGGTGGAAAGCATGCTGGATTTGGAGTCAAAGGTTGTTGTTCAGTTGTCTCAGTAGGGTCCAACTCATGACCCCATCAGAGGTTTTCTTGGCAAAGACACTGGAGTGGTTTGTCATTTCCTTCTCCAGCTCATTTTACAAATGAAGAAACTGAGGCAAACAGGGTAAAGTGACTTGCCCAGTTTACACAGATGGCAGGTGTCTGAGGCCAGATTTGAACTCATGAAGATTAGTTTTCCTGACTCTATCCACTGCACCACCTAGCTGGAGTCAAAGCATCTTCATTCAAATCCAAGCTCTATCACTTACTACCTGTGTGACTGTGGGCAAATCACCTCACTGGGCCTCAGTTTGTGTACCTGTTAAGCAAAGGAATGAGACTAGTCTAAACCAATCTTCGACAAACATTTATTAAGCTCCTATGATGTGCCAGGCCTTGTGCAAAACCCTGGATGACCTTGAACATACTTTCAGTTCTGTTTGGTAGGCCATGAAATCAGTTTACTCACCATCATTCCAGTCCCTCATATTATCTTTGCCTTTCCTTTCTGAATTAGAATCTGTTCTAGACTTCCCCACTGACCCTTCAGAAGGAAGACCATCCAACTTCCTACACCATTCTGCCAAATTTTGTCTCTTCCTTTCTTCCAGAGATGACTCAGATTCTACCTCCTGGAGAAGCCTTATTGGATTGACCCTATGAACTTCCAGCTGCCCCACACTCCCCAGCTTCTTCATACATATTGATGGGCGAATTTATCCCACTGGAGTGACTGTGGTCTGCTTCTCTTTCTCTGCCTGTCTTCTGGCTTTGGGGTTTGCCCCCATCAGATTAGAAGATTACTTGAGAGCAGGGCCCTGTGTCTCCCCCATCAGTCTGGAAGCTCCCTGCTGGCAGGACCAGAGACTGTGAAAAATCCAGTCTCCTGGACCTTGGGCCTAAATGAATTTCCATTAGCTTCCTGAGGCCACTGGTTTCTCTACTTGGAACTTATCCAGTGGATCTTGGCCTTTGGACTGCAGGGCTTTCACCTTTACTATTTTATAATTCCTTCCTGATCATTGAGCCTTAACTGGAAATACTGAACCTCCTGACCCTACGCCTGCTTGGTTCCCTGTGTTCAGCTGATTTTCTAAGAGATGTAACTAAGGCAAGGCAATGGACTTTCGTTTTTTAAAGAGGGTACAGACATCACCATCCTGGGGCCCACATTCTACTCCTGGGAGCTTCCCTCTTGTTCCTCAGATCACCAACTCAGTTACCCAGTGGTATCTCTCCTTCAGCAGTGAAGAAACTGCCAGGTTTCATGGTGCCAGACTTCTTCTCCTGAGATATAGAGTGACACATTGGAGGCAGCACCGAATAGTTGGAATCAGAGCATAAGGGTTCATGTTTTGAGGGTTCATGTTTTGCCTTTTACTAAGTACCTGAATGACCTTGGGCAAATCCCTTAACCACTCTGTGCCTCAGTTTCCTCCTCTGTAAGGTGAAGGGTGAGGGCAGTTGGGTGGCATAGTGGACAGAGCACTAGACTTAGCGTCAAAAAGATCAGACTTCAAATGTAGCTCAGACACTTAGTAGCTGTGTGACCCTAGTCAAGTCACTTAACCTCTATTTGCCTCAGTTTCTTCATTTGTGAAATGAGCTAGAAGAAAATGTTAAACTACTCCAGGATCTTTGCCAAGAAAACCCTACATGGGATCACAGAGAATCTGATAAAACTGAAAAGACTAAGCGACAGCAAAGTGAGGGTGGGACTAGATGATTTCTAAAATTGCTTCCAGCTCTAAAATTTAGAATTCATATCATCTCAAGTGAGATGATATGGAGAAACTTATATGACAATCCTGTTGTCTCCTAAAGTGAGTTGCAAAAATTTAAAACAATACCACTCTTCTCTTTGATTTCTTTTGTCTTGGAAAATATAGTTATTTTAATTAAAAATAGTATTTATGTCAACATATAATGTGCATATTATTATTAATGAATGAAGGAATATTTTTAAAATATTTTAAAGAGAACTCCTCCTTCCTCCACTTCAGATGCAGAAATTTTTCATTATGGTTCTGAGAGTGACCTTCCCCTTCCTTCTGCTGATTAGTGCTCAGTTCCAGCAACTCTTTTTCATTGTTCCCCCCTTCTTACTTCAGTTGCACCATCATGAGTGGGTTTCCAAGGTGAGGTTTATTTACAAAGTAAAAAGGAACTAATATACTAGTGGGAGGTGACTGTAAGGGTCAATAACATGGATCTATCCAGTCTCCATCAAGTAACCCTTAAACTTCTTATTCTGTCTTGTTTCAGTTCCTCAGACTGTGATTTACTTCATCATTCTCTCTCTGCCCTAAGCTATGACCAGAGTATCATAGCATTAGAGTTGGAAGGAATTTTGGAGATCATTTAGTCCAGTGATACTTAAACTTTCTGGTCTCAGTACTAATCAGCTTTTGCTTATGTGGTTTATATTTACGAATATTTACCATATTAGAAATGAAAACTGATGCATTTTAAAAATATTTCTTCATTCATTAATAATATGCACGTTACATGTTAACATAAATACTATTTTTAATTAAAATAACTATATTTTCCAAGACAAAAGAAATCAAAGAGTGGTATTGTTTTAAATTTTTGCAACTCACTTTAGGAGACAACAGGATTGTCATATAGGTTTCTCCATTCAATCTGATGTGATCTATTGTTTCTGCTGAAGTATAGAAAAAAAATCTCATCTCACGCAGACATACAGTTGGAAAAGAGAGGGGCCTTAATGGCCTTTTCTGATAATAAATTCTGATATTCAACCTGATCTGATAATTCTGATAATTTACAGACATCCTTCTTTGATAACTATGCCAAAACTTAGACAACTTGTTATAATTAAGATTAACATAAGTTATAAAGGTTAGTTACAACGTGGAAACTTAAACCACACAATGAACTTTTTATACTCTGTTACATTAAAATCCATTTGTCTCTCTTGCACTATGAATGGATCTTTTGCCCATTTATGGTCTTTTAACATGATGCATTGGTTCTGAAGAATATGGGTCTACCAAGCTATGCAGATATTCCAAATGTTGGCACATTTCATTTTACAATATTAAAAAAACCACTTTAGTTAATATCCCCACTGATCTCATCTGAAAACAATGTTTTTAAGCATCAGGAATCTGTCACATTCAGGGTGTCTGAAATAGGATGCACGGTTTTCCTCCCAGGGTTGTTGTGAGAGTCAACTGAGATAATGTTCCTAAAGTGCTTAGCACAGCACCTGCACATAATTGGCACTTAATAAATGTTTATTTCCTTCCTTGAAGTAAAACGTATCTGCCAAATACCCAAGTCTGAATAACTCTTGTCTATCATTTGTTCTTTCAAGTAAAAATGGTGTTCCATGAAAAAAACTGACTAGTTCAGCTTTCAGCTCAGTTATACGAGGGCTTTTTTTAATTATTATTTTGAGGCAATCATTGTATTCAGTAGAAAAACTTTCTGTGTGTGTCCCATTTCATCACATGGAATATTTAAAAAATGTGTACATAAAGGCAGAGACTGAATAAAATTTTTATTCCTTTGTCAAGGGCATTCTTAAGCGAAAGTTTTTTTTTAAACTATGAGTATGTAGCAGTGAAAAACTCAGTGACTACAAGTATAGTTTGAGGTCACTGCCTTGATTTATGCAAAGATGCCCCAGTTTTACCTGCTATTGCTTTTGTGCCATCAAAGGCAGCTGAGTGGCAGAGAATTTAGAGAACTTGGAAGGCCTGAGTTCAAATCTAGCCTCAGACATATTAGCTGGATGACCCTGGGCAAATCATGTAACCTCTAAGTGCCTCAGTTTCCTCACCTGTAAGATAAAGTTAATAATGGCACCTTATCTTCCATGGTTGTTGAGAGGATCAGACGAACATAATATTTGTAAAATGTTTTAAACCTAAAAGCCCTACATAAATACTAGTTATAGCTATTATTACAACAAACATCCATACAGTTCTTCCCGTTAAGATTAAAAACATTCAATACTTTGAGTATTTCAGTGTCACTTGTATTTATTAACACTCACAAAAAGATCTTTGGTGATTAATTTGTGCTGATACTGTATGATACAAAACAACAAATCCAGTCATGTCTGTAGATTTGTCCATTTGTAAGGCAAACATATAATTCAGCAGATGAGATGCTAACTCAGTCTTCATATTTACAGCTAAATCTTTAAATTCACAGGTTGTATACGTAGTTTTTGGAAAATTCCATTCTATACTTGTGAGAAAATGAAAATTTAAAGGCAGTCTTCGTATTATTATAAAGACAGTTTTAATGTTATTTAATGTTGAAAACCTCCCTCAAAGGGTCTCAAGTTCCCCTTCAGGTCCACAGATCACACTTTGAGAATTGTTGATTTAGTTCAAAACTCTCATTTTCCAGATAAGGAAACTGAGATAGAGAGAGGATAGGTGGCAATAAGTGGCAGAGACGATAGAAATTAGAATCCATCCTTCTATTGCAAATCTAATGTTTTTTCTACTGTATCACCTTGGATCCATAGGAAAAACAGGGTTGCAGTATGGTACTGTGGAAGATACTGCCTTTGAAGGCAGAGGACTGTTACCACTTGTCAGAGAGGGAAGAGGGAAACCCGAACCCTCTTGTCATGGAAGCCAAGGAGTGAATTTTAAGGAGTCCAGAGTACATAAGTTGCAGGCAGAGAAACGGTTATTAGATTGGACAATTAGTTGGTCACTGGTAACATGCAAAAAGGCATTTTAAGTACAGTATTGGGATAGAAAGTAAATTGTAGGGGATTAAGAAATAAGTAGCTTGTTTGAGAAATCCAACTATAAGATGAGAATACTGAGGTAAAGATTGGGGCATCCAGGGGATATTCCTTTGGTGGTCTGGGCTTCCACCTGTGCTTCCTAGGGGGTTTATTTTCCTGACTCCCTCTCAGACAATCAGGAATCCTGATGGAATGACAGATTTTTTATTGTTCTACCTGTGTCCCATTACCTGCAAATCACAGACTTTCTTGAATGGCAGAGTAGGAAGAGTCCTGGGCTGTCCAACTTGACCTTGAATTAGAATACCTCCAGGGATGGGGAACTTACTTCTTGCTGAAACAAGTGGTGGGATTTTAGTTGGGAATTAAAGGAAGTCAAGGAGGTCAGTAGTAGAAGAGAGAGAGCATTCTAGGCACAGGGGTGGGGGTGGGGAGCAGGGCAGTCAGAAAAAACATTCAGAGGTAAGAGGTGGTATGTCTTGTTTGTGGAATGGCCAGTGTTACTGGATCAAATAATACCTATTGCGGAGTAAGGTGTAAAAAGACTGGAAAGGTAGCACCCCATATATGGTCTACCCAGGACAGAGGACAGTGGGACTATCTACTATACTTATGCTTATGTAGTTGGAAATAGGGTTAACCTTTGTTTGGATGATATGCCACACCTGAAAATTTTTTACTTTAAAAAGTTGGCTAGTGCTACCTTGTAATGTTATGCCCATCAAACCACATTGATGCATACTTGAAACAAAGTCCACCTTTGATTTTCTCCCCATTCTTTAGGACAGCCAATATTATTGATTCATGTTGAACTTGTCAACTAAAACTCCAAGATCTCTTTCTTTTTTTGATTTTTATTGATATCTTCTGACATGATGCCATGGTGTAGCTGATAGAAAGTTGACGTTGGAGTCAGAAAGACCTGAGTTCCAGTCCTACCACCTACACATCTGAATCTGAGCAAGTCACCTATTAAGTTGTGGAGAAGATGTCAACTTTCATTGGTAGAAGGAATTTTCTAATTGAGGCATTCCCTGTATCAGTGAAATCACAGATCCTATTCCCAGTCTGCCTTTTTTTTTTAATACTACCTGAGTTTCTGAATATATCCTTTCTCCTTCTCTACCTAGCAAGTTATCCCTTATAACCCAAAATAAAAAAGAGAGAAAAACAATTCAGCCAGATTAACCAACACATCAGCTAGGTCTGACGATTATATGCAACGTTCCTCACCTAAACTCCTCCACCTCTGCAAAGGAGGGAGGGAGATCCATTTTTTAATCTCTCCTTCAGGGATGAGCTTGGTCAACATGATTTTCCATTTACCTTGTCAGAGTCATTGTGTAATTTTTTTTCTCATTCTGTTTACTTCATTCTGCATCTGTTCATATATATATTTTCCCATGCTTCTCAGCATTCTTTATATTTATCATATTTTATAGCATGGTACAATAGTATTCCAATAAGTTAATGTGTTACAACTTGTTTATATGCTCCCTAACTAATGGGCATTTGTTTTATTTTCAGTTCTTAGTATACAAAAAGTGCTGTTCTGAACATTTTGGAATATATAGAACCTTTCTGTTTCTGACCTCTTGTATTTGTCAAGCAATGGAATTTTGGGGTCAAAGAGTTCCTCTGTCCCAGTTCATTTAAAAATAGTTTTTTTCTTCTAAGAAGGTAAACTTGACAAACATCAACAAATAGGAACAGTACAATATACAAAGAATGGAAGAGAGGATTATATTTGAAAGTGGCAATCTCTATAACATTCAACAAGTTTTTTTTTAAAGCATATATTAGATTTAGCACACGTGTAATAGCATTACTCTGCTTTTTTAACCTTAGTATTGGTTTTCACTTGGGTTTGAGTTCTGGCTATAACTCTCATCTTTGGCAAGTTATTAGTACCTTCTGAGACTCATTTTCCTTTTTTTCAAAATGATGGAATAGGAGTAAAAGATCTCTAAGGTCCTAAGATTCCGTGGTCCTATGATTTTATATGATTGTTTTTTATTAGATCGTGGTTTA
>JAJHZJ010000089.1:9016032-9076032 GCA_023548195.1 Bettongia penicillata ogilbyi
AGGTTGGTGGTAAGGGAAACACCCAGTATACCGCAAAGCAACTTTGGGGGAAGCTACCACTCAAGGTGGGGTTGGGAGGAAGGAAGCATGCCATCTGGTAGCTTCCTATTTTTATTAATTATTTTTATTAACTAGTGTTGTAGAAAGAGCACTGGATTTGGAGTTAGGAGACCTGCGTTCAAATCCTGACTCTGCTACTAACTTTCTGTTGACTTTAGACAAGTTCTCAAACCCTGGCTCAGCTTCCTCAACTGAATAAATTGGACTGCATGACCTCTAAGGATCCCTCTAGTTCTAAATTTATGAGCCTGTAAATCTGTATTCTGTAAAGAATTGTAGGTATTAAGCATAGTGGTTACTAAAAAGGACTGCAAGTACTGTCAACATTATCTAAATTTCAGTATTTTTTGGGCAAAGTCTCAGTGTCTCCACCCTAGTTAAAGTACTGAATTCAGTCAGTACTTTCTGAGGGCTTCCTGGGAAGACATGAACAATAATTTCATAGGATAAGGGATTGTTGAAGGTAATGTGCAGATGGATAAGATCATACATCTTCATATTGAAGTAAGACTATATGCATTGTGAAAAAGTAATTTTTTTTAAAGTTCCTCCTTTTAGTCCTTCAATGCCTATCCCCCTAGGCTGCTCCCCTGCTTGCCCTTCCCTAGTTCTGTCTCTGACCTAGGCTGTTCACTGTGAACACCTCCAAAATTCAACACAAACAAACCAAGTGGGATGGGGGAGACTCATAAGAATGCTCATCAGTCATGCTCAAAGCTCATTCATTCAACAAGTATGTACAAGGCACTGGGCTAGGGCTGAGAGTCAAGTTTGCTTTTATCTGAAAATCAAAATGATGAAGGTCCCTAGGCCTCAGAGAGAACTTCACTATTTGCAGAAATAGAAACATCAGTCATTTAGAAAGAATTCTGGATTTCCACAAAGAAAGGGAGGAAGGGAAAGGAGGCAGCTAGGTGGTGCAAAGCTGGCCTTAGACATTTACTGTTTGACCTTGGGAAAATCACTTAACCTTGTTTACTTCAGTTTCCTCATCTATAAAAGGAGCTGGAGAGGGAAAAGGCAAATCACCCCAGTATCTTTGCCAAGAAAACCCCAAATGGGGTCATGATGAGTTGGACATTACTAAACAACTGAGCAACAATGAAGGTAGATGCAGGGTGGAAAGGGAAGAGAGGTGAAGGGTAAGGAGGAGGGAAACAGGTTTCTTATACATGCTCACATCGTGTTATTCACTGATCCACAGTCTCTCATTCTAGAGCTTTTTTTTTTTTTTGGCGACTACAGACTGGAAAACCAGGATCTGCAAATGATTACCTATTTGACCTTGGGCAAGTGATTTCATTCCTGTGAGCAGATCTAAGCCCCATGGAACATGGTCCACTTTGTTCTTACAAGTAAAGGTTCCTCTGAACTCTACCATCATCTCTGCTTTAAACTGTCTTCCTTGATAACCATCTTAGTAGACTCTTCCTCTACTTCATACTCCTTCTCTACTCCCACCAATAAGCAGCAATAGTTCCCATTCCCATGACAGCTGTGCTTTCCCATCTTCTATGTCCTTTATAGGTCTCTCAAGCCCCCCAGATTGGGGGAGAAGAGCAGAGTTCACTAAGCTGAGCTATATTCCTTCCGAAGTCCTGACAAATTGTCAAATGTAATATGCAATAATTTTATTCTGAAGATTTTACAAACTGTCTACAATATTCATGTCACGCACATTGCATTGTCATCTAGGAAGTTCCTTCCATCAATCTCTTAGTATCACTATCTAGCATGCAGCAAGCTGCCCTGTAGGGGTCACTGTAGATGAAATCCTCATTCAGTAGCCTGGGCATCACACAATAGTCTAAGCACCCTAATAATCCGGCCATGCCTACCATTATTTCTGAAAACCTTCTCCCCTCTTCTCTGAGGGAAAGATATTTTTATTATAACCTCAAGAACATGGATCAGGTGCTTAAGTTCTACACTAGGGGGTAATGATAGGCCATCAGTGATGACCATTGCAAAGTACCTTATACAATAATATAGCTCATTCCATTTTGGAATCCAATGTCACTTGGGTTCAATGGAGGGGAGAAAGGAATGGCTTAAACCCCCATTCAATCAACCAATCACTAAGCATTTATTAAGTGCCAATCACATGATGATATAAAGAAAGACAAAAGACAGGGTCTACCCTCAGGAAGCTCATATTAGGTAATGGAGGAGACAACATGAAAACAAATGTGTACAAATAAGCTATGTGCAGGAGAAATAGGAAACAATCGACAGAAGAAGGGGCTAGAATTAATCCTGTAGAAGATGAGATTTTAGGTGGGATTTGAAGGAAGTCATCCAGAGTCTACTCTGACAGCAGGTCTGTAGGAACCTTAAATCAAACAGCAAAATATTTAATTGCGACAAAACATCAAAGTATATAGTAGGGAAAATCAAACAGGAGGAACATTCTCAGTATTATTCCCTGTATATGAGGAGTACAATCTTCCACTGATTAATATGCATACATGTGTATGTAAAATTATTCTATACATACTTCTATTTATCAGTTCTTTCTCTGGATATAGATAGTGGGAGTGGGGAGGGGACAAGAAAAAAAGAAATTTATATATTAGGGAATATCAAGTTGTACATAATAGATTTGGGGTTTCCTGCACAGTCATATTGTTTATTATATTATGTTATAGAAATGCTTGTTTTATTCCATAAATTAAAACTATAATAAGTAAATATAAAAAAATGCTGTTAGGAAAGGCAACAAATCTCAAAAACACAAACAAATAAATAAAACTCTCATGCTCTGAGGTAAGGAAGGGCTCCAGTAGCAAATGTGTTGCATCATTTTTGAGAGAATTCCTGCCTGAATTCTTATGTTCCTTCTCCCTGAAACTGACTAGTTCTTGTGGATGTTCTCTCTTAAAATTCAACAGGGTCCCAAAGCCTGCTTGCCAGAATCTCTCGATTTCATCTCATCACTCAGTGTCACTCACTGAATTCTTGCTGTATTCTAGTACTTTCTACCTCTGCAATTTTTATCTATAGAAGCTCTGATCTCTGCTGTCATTCTCCACTTCAGAAGCTGCTGATAATAGCTTCTTTACCACATAGCCTGATGCTAAAGTCTTACCTAGTCCATTCTGCAGTTGCTGCTGGGAAGTGTCATCGCTCTTTTGAAGTAATCACTCTGAGGTCAACACGCTTCTGGGTTCATCAATACATTTCACAGCTCTATTGTTGGTTTCAATGCTCTCCAATGGCTGCCATATACAGGGCTATTCAGGGAGTCATAAAACTTCCAGAGCTGCCTTTCTCAATGGAAGATCCCCAGCCCTTATTTTTTGTTTTAGTTTTAATTAATTAATTTTTAGTTTTCAGTATTCACTTCCATAAGTTTTAAATTTTCTCCACCTCCTTTCCCTTCCTCCTCCCCAAGACAGTATGAAATCTGATAAAGGCCCTACATATACATTCTTATTAAACATAGTTTTGCATTAGTCATTTTGTATAGAAGAATTAGAATGAAGGGAGGATCCACAAGGAAGAAAACAAAACAAAACAAAAAAAGAGAGCAAATAGCATATTTTGATCTGCATTCAGACTCCACAGTTCTTTTTCTGAATGTGGATAGCATTTTCCATCATGAATCTATGGAGTTGTCTTACATCCTTACATTGCTAAGAGCTAAGTTCTATCAAAGTCAGTCATATTACAATGTGGCTATAACTGTGTACAATGTTTTCCTGGTTCTGCTCACTTTACTCAGCATCAGTTCATATAAGTCTTTCCAGGTTTTTCTGGTCAGTCTGCTCATTGTTTCTTATAGAATAATAGAATTCCATTACATTTACATACCACAACTTCTTCAGTCATTCCCCAATTGATGAGCATACTCTCAATTTTCAATTCTTGGCTATCACCAAAAGAGCTGCTAGAAATATTTTTGCACATGTAGGTCCTTTCCATGTTTTTATAATCTCTTTGGGATACAGACCTAGAAGTGGTATTGCTGCGTCAAAAGGCATGCACATTTTTATAGCCCTTTGGGCAGAGTTCTAAATTGCTCTCCAGAATGGTTGGACCAGTTCACAACTCCACCAACAATGCATTAGTGTTCCAGTTTTCCCACATCTTCTCCAGCATTTATTATTTTCCCCAGCTCTTATTTTTAACTAGGTTGAGGCAAGTGAATTTCATTTAGCTCTTCCCAGTCTCAGGGTTCAAGCAAGGTCTCTACCACCTGAGCTCCTGCTCTGTCTGAGGCTGAGAATTTCATGTGCCCTTTCAATTTCTGTCATACCCTCTAGTAATTAGTACCTAGCCTTGGGTGTCTTGAAACTTCACTAAATTTCAAGAAAGCATTATAAACACTGGACAGAAGAAGATTGCCTTGATTGATGAAGTTCTTTTCTTCTTTAAACATATTCCTCCTTAGATACACCAATTATGCAATATACACTTTTAAATAGTTGATAAAACACCAGGCACTATGCTAAGTGGTAAAGAAAGACAAAGGAAGATAAAAAACAAAACAAAGAAAATATGATAAAGGGGTTAAAAAACTGGTCAGAAGGAGATTATAGGGATCTCTTTGATAGGACTTAGGCAGGACTCTGTTGCTTTGTCCATACTTGAATCTGGGTCTTTGTCCTGGGTGATAATTCCATGGTGAGGAGGAACACTAGCACACCAGAGCTTGTGACCTCAATGGAGTGTGGATATTGATACAGTTGAAGAACAGAAAAGACTGCTTGTGGTTGCTCACAGACCAGAGCATAGGTCAGGAGAATAGTAAACACACATCTCTTTACAACCCTCTCTTTACATCACTTTACATCAGAACTGAAAACTTATAAGTCCCTCTTCAGAAGTATCCCTGAAATCAGCTGCATGAAATCCCTGAATCTTGGGATACTCTCCACCTTAGAAGCAGAGCCATACTTTAACAAAGAATTAAAATTCAAGAAATAGGCTGGGAAAATGGGCAACCAACAGAAAAAATTCTGACTATAGAAAGTTACTAAGGTGACAAGGAAGATCAAAACATACACTAAGAAGTAGAAAACAAAGCTCCTACATTCAAAACCGCTGAGAAAAATATGAATTGGTCTCAAGTTATGGAAGAGCTCAAAAAGAAATTTGAAAATAAAGTAAGAGAAGTAGAGGAAAAATTGGGAAAAGAAATTTGAATGATGAAAGAAAATCATGAAAAATGAATCAGCAGCTTGGTAAATGAGATGCAAAAAAATACTGAAGAAAAAACATACTTGACCAAATGGTGAAAGAGCTTCAAAAAACCAAATAGAAAATGGCCAAATGGAGAAAGAGGCACAAAAATTCACTGAAGAAAATAATTCCTTAAAAATTAGAATGGAGCAAATGGATGCTAATTACTTTATGAGATATCAAGAAACAATCAAACAAAACCAAAATAATGAAAAACTAGAAGACAATGTAAGCTATCTCATTGGAAAAACAACTGACCTGGAAGACAGATCCAGGAGAGATCATTTAAAAAATTATTGGACCACCTGAAAGCCATGATCAAAAAAGAGCCTAGACATCATCTTTCAAGAAATTATCAGGGAGAACTGCCCTGATATTCTAGAACCAGGAGGTGAAATAGAAACTGAAAGAATCTACCAATTACCTCCTGAAAGAGATCCCAAAATGAAAACTCCCAGGAACATAATAGCCAACTTTCAGAGGTCCCAGGTCAAGGAGAAAATATTACGAGTAGCCAGAACACAACAATTAAAGTATCATGGAACCACAGTCAGGATAACACAAGATTTAGCAGCTTCTACATTAAAGGATTGGAGGGCTGGTAATATGATACTCCAAAGGACAAAGGAGCTTTACAACCAAGAATCACCTACCCAGTAAAACTGTGTATAATCCATGAGAGGAAAAAAATAGATATTCAATGAAATAGAGGACTTCCAAGCATTCTTGATGAAAAGACCGGAGTTGAACAAAAAATCTGACTTTCAAATACAAGACACAAGAGAAGCATAAAAAAGGGAAATAGAAAAGAGAAATCATAAGTGACTTATTAAGGTTAAACTATTTATTTTCCTACATGGGAAGATGATACTTGTAAGTCATAAGAATTGTATCATCATTAGTGCAGTTAGAAAGTGCATATATATATATATATATATATATATATATATATATATATATATATATATATGAGTTGGATATGAAGGGATATCTACAAAAATAAAATTAAAGGGTGAGAGAGGAATGTACTGGGAGAAAGGGAAAAGGGAGGGGTAGAATAGGATAAATTATCTCACATGAAAGAGTCAAGAAAAAGTTTTTACACTGGAGGTAGGTAGGTGAGAAGTAAATGAACCTTAGTCTCATCAGAATTGGCTCAGAGAGAGAATAACATGCATATTCAACTGGATTTATCTGAAAAATGTCTCACTTCTCAAACATATCAAAGACTGAGTCAAATGTTATAAAAGTAAGAACCGTTCCCCAACTGATAAATGATCAAAAGATATGAACAGTTTTCAGATGAAGTAATCAAAGGTATTTATAGCCATATAAAAAAATACTCTCACCATTGATTAGATAAATGCAAATGAAAACGATTCTGAGATATTAACTCATACCTGTTAGACTGGCTAATGGTGGAGTGGATGTTGGGGAAATAGGAGATGTTAATGCACTATTGGTAAAGTTGTGAACTGATTAAACCATTATGGAGAGCAATTTGGAACTATGCCCAAAGGGCATAAAACTATGCATATACAACAACACTACTAAGTCTGTATCTTTATCCCAAACAAGATAAAAAGCAAAAAGGAGCTATATGCACAAAAATATTTACAGCAACTCTCTTCTGGTGTCAAAGAATTGGAAATTAAGGAGATACCCATCAGTTGAGGAGTGGTTGAATAAGTTGTGGTTTGTGATTATGATGGAAACTATTATGCCATAAGAAATGATGAGCAAGATACTCTCAGAAAAACTTGGAAAGACTTCCATGAACTAATGCAAACTGAAGTGAACTGTGTACAAATCTTACATTGTAAGATGATCAGCTGCGAATGACTTAGCTTATTCTCAGCAATACAATGATCTAAGACAACTTATGATGAAAAATGTTTTCCATCCCTAGAGAAAGAACTGATGGTGTCTGAATATAGATGGAGACCTACTTTTTATTTTTGTTATTTTTCTTGAGGGTTTCTTGTCTATGTTTTATTTTGCAATATGGCAAATATGGAAATGTTTTGCATGACTGCATGTGTATAACCTATATTGAATTGTTTGTCTTCTCAATGAGGGGGTGAAGAAGGGAGAGAACTTGGAACTCAAAGTTTTAAAAACAAATGTTAAAAATCGTTTTTACATGTAACTGAGGGAAGATAAAATACTAAATAAATTAAAAAACAAACAAACAAAAGACAGTCTCTGATCTCAAGCATCTCAGTCTACGGAGGGGAACCAGCTCTAATGGAGGGAGAACTTGAAAATAACCCTAAACAAACAAGATACATACAGGATAAATAAGAGATAATCAGAGGGAAGGCACAAGTATTCAGAGGGATTGGGAAAGACTTCCTGTAGAAGGTGGATTTTTGCTTGGGATTTGAAGGAAGCCAAGGAAGCCAAGAGGAAGAGATGAAGAGGGAGGGTATTCCTGGCATGGGGGACAGCCAGTGAAAATGCCTAGAGTCTGGCATGGAGTGTCTCGTGTGAGGAACAGCAAGGATGCAAGTGACACTGGATCACATAGTTCACGGTGGGAATTGGGGAGTAACGTGTAAGATGACTGGAAAGACAGGAAGGGGCCTGTGAAGGCCCCTTCACAAGCTGTGAAGGGTTTTGAATGCCATATGTAAGCAACATGTGATATTTGGAATCTTGAGGCTGTTAGAGGGGTTACAACAGGTGTGAATGTAACTGGGTTTAGTTTCCTTCCTTGATCAAGGTGTCTCCTTTAAGGAAAGGTATTCCCAATGTAAAGACATAGTCCCTAGAAGAATGCTGGCAATTTATCTCATCTTCATCAGAATACTAGTCCATGCGATCCCCACGCTGGCTATTCTTGGAGGAGAGCTGGCTAGTGGCAATGTATAGATTGGAATTTTTCAGGGACCATCTTCTGTTGTCCTCCAATTAGTCTAACCTTAATATGATGGGGTCATGGCAAGCACTGATGCATGGGTGAGACAGTTAATTAGGTCCTCAAAGGTTTGATCATATCTCTCATTCCAGTAATCTCCAAAGGACACCCACAGATCAAGATGTTCTCTTTGTCTGAGTCACAGCTTCTGAATTTCTGCCCTTCTTCTGAGGTTCCTTCTAACTTGTTTTCCATAGTTTTGAAATGATAGTATAATTTTTTGCAAATCTTGGATAATGTCCACTAAATCTCAGAAATGATTTTAGCTTCACTACAAGTAATAAATAATTACAGAGCATTATTTTTGAAAGTCAGCTTGGTATATGGTAGAAAAAGGTATTGAAGTCAGTAGACCTAGATTCAATACCCAAATCCACCACTTACTACTTATGTGTCCTTGGGCAAGTAGTCACACAAATTTTCTGGATCTGTTTCTTCGTTTGGCAAATGAGGAGGTTAGAACAGATGGCCTCTAAATTCCCTTCCATCTCTAAAGTCTATGATTTGATAGAGTATTGGACCATGAATCAGGCAGGATGGGAGTGTTAGAAAGACCCTAGCTTAAGCACCCCTGATCTGGAGTCTTTTCTTGTCCTAGATGTCCAGAGTCATCATGGAAGCCTCTCATGGCTACTGAGCTCAGCCCATCTTCTTTTGATCAGCTATTTCTATGATTACACTTTTAAATCTTGTTCTTCCTAATTTCATTTATTTCTTCCTTTGCTTGATTATTACAATCTGTTTATATGGTATTGCTCTCTAAGAGATACTCCTTTTTAAGTCTTCATAGATTGTCATGTTTGATGACTCATGGTCATGAAACAATGTTTGCAATATTTTTAAAGAACTCTGCACTTCCTTGAAGGTAATTCGGCTTGCTTTCTCCCTACCTTGTTCAAATCTGGGCCCAATTCATTATCTGGTTGTGCCAGTTTTTGCACTAATTGTCTATTTAAACAAATGGAAAATGAGATAGGCCAAGATACACATATATATCTTACCTAGCTACAGACATATGTAGATATAGTCACACACACTCACACGCACACACACGCGCGCACACATACACACACACACACACACACACACACACACACACTTTTTTTTTTTTACCAAAAGCTAAGTTGTATTGGTTGGTTACCTAACTGTGCCACAGCATAGATAATATAGCCTGGACAAAGGTATTCTTCATTCATTTTTTAATAAAGGGAATAATAAGTTCTCCTTTCACCATTCAAGTCATAGTAGTTTGAATTCCAGGGAACAGGGAGATTCTTTTGTGGTTATGTGCCTTCCTATTAGCCAGCAATACAACATTTATGTCATAGTTTTACCAATAGGCTATCATCTTGGTCCAGTTGTGGTATGGAGGATTGGCTCAGGGCTAGGAAGTCAGCTATTAGTCGATGGTAGGTTCATAGGCTCTTAGATTTAGAGGTAGAAGGGATCTCAGAGGTACTTGAATACAGGTCCCATCTTACTTTACAGAAGAGAAAACTAAGGCCCACAGACCATATCTCAAGCTTTCTGGAAGATATGCCTTTCCAGGAAAGAACTTTCCTGTATTAAAGGTCCTGATCTTCCCAAATCTTAGATCATTTTCACCCTTTCTATGAGAATCATCACAGTTTCCAATGTAATGGGAAAGGGAATCTATATTCATCATAGATATTTCTGGCCTACATTAAAGCCCTGAGCTCATAGTTGCCCAGAAGAGCCACGAATTTCTTACTGGTGGTATCTGCTTTGTACTTATTAATATACAGGCTAATTAGGTACTTACTGTCTGTCCATACCTGGAACCAACAATAATAGCTAGCATTTATATAGCACTTTAAACAACTCTGGGGGGAAGTGCTATTTTTATCTTTATTTAACACATGGTGAAACCAAAGCAGAGAGAGGTTAAGTGACTTACCCAGGACCACATAGCTAGGAAGTGTTTGAATTTCAGTTTTAACTCTGACCTTCCTGATTCCAGGCCTAGGGCTCTTCTACTGAAACACCTTGCTATACCATACAGGTAGCTCTTTTTTCTAAGTCATAGGGTTATAGGATTCAGAGATGAAAGAGTTAATTAGTCCAATTCTCTCATCCTACAGATGAAAAAAATGAGACCCAGAGAAATTAGATGACTCATCGAAGTGAGGGTCAATTAGAGAGTGTTCTCTCTCTCCCTTCCGTCCATCCAACCCTTCTCTCTCTTCCCCTTTTCTTTGTTTTCTTCCTTCCCTCCTTTCTTCCTTTCCTTTTCCCCTTCCTTTCTGTTTCTCCCTCCCTCTCTTCCTTCCTTCTTTCATTCATGGCTAAAAGTTCAGCAGTTCCTCATGAGAATGATTGGCACAGGAGATATGACCTGCTCCATTTCCAGTCTAGGCCAGTTCTCCCCTCTGGATACAATCTGGTGAGCTCTCACTCCTATGAGCTCACCATGTTGATTCTGGACTTAGGTAAGGTACTACTGCTGCTTAGAATTCCTGAGCTCAAGAAGTCCATCATCCTCAACTCCTCATGGTAGATAGGATTATAGGATCTCACCTCCATGATTAATTCCATGAAATCATTTGCCAAGGACTTTGGTACACCTTCAGTAACTGTGCCATCAGTAACCCTGGGGCTGAAACAGCTACTGAGGGAAGCAGCTTCAGCTTCCTGGTGTCTCTGCATGAAGGTTACCTCCTTTTATAAAGACTAAAAGGAAGATAGGTGGTCTTTGGGTAGGGGTTTGGGTGTTGTTTTGCCCTGGGCTTTTTGGCTCGTCTACTCTTTGGTGGTACTTGGTCTGTGGTTGGTGTTGGTTGTGTGGGCAATGACTAGCCCTCTTTCCAAAAGAGTTTCCTCTCTGAATAATGAGGGGTGATGATGGTGGTGATAGTGTTAGAAGCAGAGACAGTCAGAGGTCATCATTATTTTTGGTGCTCTTGGGATAAAGATCCTGGCCTATCTCCCCTGGGACCTGATGGGAGGTGGTGGTCAAGATGGTAGCAGTGGTCTGCTCTACCTTGCACATGGTACCCCCTATTTTTCCCCCCATGTTGCTTTGCTGCTTCACCTAGGCTGCCTTGCCAACTCTCATGAGTGGCCACTAGTCTTCAGTTGGTGGTGGCCATGGAAAGCTCTCCCCTCTGTGGTTCCCTCCCCTTCTCTGCAGGAGATTGGTTAGTTTTTTGTCGTCTTTTCGCAGGAGGGCATACCTTAAGTACTTCTTTGATGTTTTTTCAAGCGCAGAGAGAGAGGAAGGAAAATTAGGTCCCCTTGAGCCAAGCCCAGAGAAACATTTTTAAACCCAAACAAGATCATCCCCAAATCCAGAATGAATTGAATTTTATATTATTCATTCCTTTAACCAACAAGTACCTCTACATGCAGAGCCCTGTATTACTTGATGACTCAGAGACAGGGTCCATGTTCTGTTCATTCATTTTACTGATCATTGACTTTCTAATTTAAGAACTCTACATGAAAAGGGTTGAAGGCGCCTCTTGGTTTCACTGGGTGTTTAAAGGGCTCCTATAAACTCCTGAGGTTTAATTGCCCACATAATCAGTGATTTAGTTGCATCTCATGAGGAGTTTATCTCTTAGGGGCTTCTCTATAAAAAAATTCCAACGACTTAAATAAGATTTTTTTTTAATGAAAAATATTGAGGATTTCTTGTCAGGGAGTTGTCCTAGTTGAGGATATTCCCTAAGGATGACCAAATTACAATATCATAGAGTACTTTGAGATTTACAAAGATTTTGTAATTTAAATACATAAATCAATTGATATATAAATTCATAGGATTCTCTCCCTGTTGAGCACATAGACCAACAAATTGTTTTGCAAATTGCCTAAAATGTGGATAGTTAATTCCACCCTCAGAGACCATCACAATGTTGGCAATTCCCACCTTTAGAGTCTCCTTCTTCAGAGATGGCAGCATCTGTCCAGAAAGGCCTATTAAAATTCCATTCCTCACTTGTGAAAGATTAACAGATGAGCAGAGATTTTCTTTTCAGGAAAGATATGAACAGACCCTGAGGGAGTATGATTTAGAGCTATAGGGAACTCAAGAAATCACTTAGTCTAACCCCCTCATTTGACAAAAGAGGAAATTAAGGCCTAGGGAAATTAAGCAACTTTTCCAAAATCAACATAAGTTATAAAGCACAGACTCAGAATTCAAACTCAAGTCAGTCAACCATTTACTCTGTGCCATGCAAAGAGCTAAAAGCTGGGAATACAAGGAAAGACAAAAACATAGCCCCTGCCCTCAAAGAACTTAACCTCTAATGTGATAATAATCCAGTGTTCTTTATGCTGTGCATTGTTAAGGCTCAGGAGGGATAAAGTGTGATGGGAGTAAAGGGTCAAGAAGTAGTAGATTCAGAAAGGCATGAGGCAGCTTCTTCATAGATTAAGCTGGGGCAGTGGATGGAGAGCTGGGACTGGAGTTGGGAAGATTCATCTTCCTCAGCTCAAATTCGCCTTGAGATACTGACTGATGGGGTAGAGACTCTGGGAACCTCCTTGAACTATCCTTGAATCTTCCCACTTAATCTGGGCTTTCATACCCAAATCTGTTATCCTTAACCTAGCCTTGCCTGCCATGTTCTGTTACCTCTGGATTGCTCCATCTGCTTCCTACCCCAGCCCACCCTTGATCACATCAGAATTCCATTCTCTTGATTAAGATCCTCCTTGGACTTCTCCTCAAGACCCTCCCTAAACCTCTCCTTCCCATCATCCCAGCCTACTAGACCATCTCTAGATCCCTCCCAAAGTCTTTCAGTATATAAAATCCTTCTTGCTTCCATGAAGGTGCTCAGATTCAGTCTAGCTCTGATTTAGTCTAGCACAGATTCTATTTTTTCTGCTTGCAATACCAGCACCACAAATGATGAGGCTGCTTAAGAGTCAACCCAATAAGGCAAATCTTTCATAAACTTTGTTTTACTTTGGCTGAAAGAAGTCTTGGGTCGAATTCATTTAGGCATGACCTAGAGTGTCAGTATTTGGGGTCCCAAGCACCTCAAACTTCAACATTACTAGCTGTGTGATCCTGGGCAAGTCACTGTTTGCCTTAGTTTCCTCAAATGAACTAGAGAAGGAGATGGCAAACTACTCCAGTATCTTTGCCAATAAAACTCCAAATGAGGTCATGAAGAGTCATACAACTTCAAATGACTTCAAGCAGAAGAAGAAGCCTGGGTAGGAAATTCCAGTATCTATATAGAAATACACTCTCCCCCAACTAGGCTGCAAATTCCTTGAGACCAGGATCTATCTTTATTTTCATCCTTTATTCCCAATCCCTAATCTGGTACCTTATACAGAGTAGACATTTTATAAATGTTTGTGGTTGGTAGATTGAAGGAGAGATCACTTTTAGCTGGGGTGGTGAGAGAAGACTCCATGGATGATGTGGTTGTGGCTGAGATGGGCCTTGAAGGAAGAGAAAAATTTCAGTAGAAGGAAATAAAGAAAGACATGAACATGTGAATGTGAAAATGTGTAGAAGCGGAGAAATGCAGTGTCAAGTTGTCAAATCACAATTTAATCAATAGTTTAATGAGTAGTTTAATAAGTTTTTCATCAATAGTTTAATTTACCATTCAACAAGCTCTTAATGAGGGCCTACCACTTGTGGGATACTATGTCAGGATTTTAGTAATGATGGTTTAGATCTGTAAAGGATCATCCAGTCTAACCTTATTTTACTGAAAAGGAGAGTGAGGCACAGAGAGGTTAAAGGACCTGCCCAGGGACTCACATCCAATAATCCTCTGAGGTGGGATTTGAACCCAGGTCTCCTTGACTCCAAGCCCACTGCTGAACACTGCCTCCTCCTATGTTGGTTACTAAAGGGTATACATAGTTCTCTAAGATTTAGCTCTTGTCCTAAGGGTAGCTAGGTGGTGTACTGGATTGAGCTCTGGGCTTGGAGTCAGAAATATCTAAATTCAAATCCAATCTCAGATACTTAATAGCTGAGTGACTCTGGACAAATTACTTAAACCCTGTTTGCTTCAGTCTCCTCACCTATAAAATGGGAATAATAATAGCACCTACTTCTCAAGATTGTTGGATCAAATGAAATAATGTTTGTAAAGCTCTTAGAACAATGCTTGGCACATAGTAGTCACTTAATAAGCATTTGTTCTTTCCCCCCTTCCCCATGGTGAAGGCAAAATAGGTACACAAAGACAATATGAAGTAAGTTAATAGAAGATAAATGCTACAGGAAAGCTGAAGAGGGAGGGACAGTTTTGGCTGGGGTGAATGGGGAGGCATCCTGGATAAAACATTTAACTTGGGCCTTGAAGGATAGGTAAGATTTTGAGATATAAAAAAAGCTGCGGCAGTATTCTAGGCTGAGGGAACAGCATGAGCAAAGACATGGAGGTGGGAAAGGGCAATGTGCATTCAGATAAGTGAACATAGCCCAGTTTGATTGGTACACAAGATGGTATTGGTGTTAGGGAGTAGTAGTGTATCAGATTGGAGAGATGGTTTGGAGATAGACCTTGAATGTTGGCTAGAGAGCTGAGCTGACTACTTTTTAACAGACAATAGCCCAGTAGGAAAAAAAAAAACTTGACTGACATTTATTTAAACTTTAAGGTTTATAAGTTTTAAGTACACTTTAAGTACACTTTAATTACATTATCTCTTTTGCAAAGACCACTTCAAATCATCCCTCTGGGAGGTTGGTTAAGGGTTACTTTTCAGAGTAACCACCATCAAGATCTTCAGGGTTTATAAATTAATTAACACTATATGCTAATGTGTAATATATGTAATATATAAAATATGTGTGTGTTCGGTAACCACCAAGATCTTTAGTGTTTATAAATCACTTAGCACTTACATGCTAATACTTATTATATATGCTAATTTTATATCCAGTAACCAGAGATCTTCAGTGTTTATAAGTCAATTAGTATATATGCTAATATGTACTGTATACATTATATACGCTAACATAGATGTCTAGTAAGCACCAAGATCTTTAGTGTTTATGTCAGTTAGCATAACTGCTAATATGTATTATATGCCAACATATATATATGTCTAGCAAAATGTTCAATGCTTATAAATAAGTTAGCATATATATAGCATATATAAATAAGTTAGCATATATATGCTAATATGTTATATATACTCCTATATATGTCCAGTAATCACAAAGATCTTCAATGTTAATAAATCAATTAACATTTACACAAACATAGACTAAACATATGTGTACATATAGTCACACATATCTATCTATATAAGCATACATATGCATATTCACAATGTGTATATATACATGTACACATATACACATGTGTGCATACATGCACACATATACAGAATGTGTAAACGGTTATATGTATGTGTGCATGCATGTATATATACATGTATGTATATATGTGCATATAGCCAAATATTCAGCCTCAGGGTTTTATCATCCCTATCTTATGTGTTTTGAGATAGCTAGGCATAGTGAGGGCAGCTGAGTGGCAGGGCCTACAGTCATTTCTAAGACCTGAGCTAAAATCAGAGTTAAAAACTACTTGGATAAGTCACTCAGGCCTGTTTGCCTCAGTTTCTTCATCTGTAAAATGAGTTGGAGAAGTAAAACCCAGTATTTTGGCCAAGAAAACTCCAATTAGGGTCATGAAGAGTCCAACAGGACTAAAAAAAATGACCCAACAACTAGAAGAGGCTTAGAGACTAGCGGCCTGACCTCAAAGTCAGGAAGACTTGCTTTCAAGGCCTGCATTGGCCCCATGCTAGCTGAGTAACCCTGGGTAAATCATTTAGCTTTGCAGTACTGCTGGAAGTTGCAGATGAATTGCTGATCTACTTTGTTGGAGGGAGTGTCCACATCCGCCTACATAGATGAAATCAGAAGTCTACATCCTCCAACCTCAAGCTGTTTTGGGGATTCAAATACTCTGCCCTTCCTACACTCTCCCTGTCAGAGATCTCATACAGTAATAATTCTGGTTCTTTTTCAGATGACTTCCAACTATTTGTTTCCAACTCAGATCCCTCTCCTGAACTCTTGATCTGAATATTGAATTGCCAAATACTTCCACTTGATTGTCTTGCCATCACCCCAGCTCAATGAGTGTAACCCTGAACTTGTGATCTTCCTCCAGCAACTGATTTCCCTTTCTGATTTTCTTTATTTGTGTGAAAATAGGGTAATATCATCATTCTCACCATGGTTCAGAGTCTCTTAGTCATTTGGACTTCTTTTCCCATGACCCTCCTAATTCATTCATGACCCAACTCTTTGATCTCTATTTAAAATAGAAAGGTAAAATAGCAGGGTACTGTGATGGATAGAGATTGGAACAGAAGTCAGGAAGATACATCTTACTGTGTTCAAATCTGACCTCAGACACTTGTTAGCTGTATGACCCTGGGCAAGTCATTTGACCCTGTTTTCCTCAGTTTCTTTCCTCATCTGTAAAATCAGCTGGAGAAAGAAATGGCAAATGACTCTAGTATCTCTGACAAGAAAATCCCAAATGGGGTCATGAAGAGTTGGACATGACTGAACAGCAAATCACTTCTTTCCTAATGGCTTTCACTCCCATCCTTATCCATTCCCAAGGCTCTCTTCCTAGTTCAAACCTTCCTTACCCCTCACCTGAGCTATTAGAAAATCCCTTTCCTTTCCTCCTATCAATTCTGCACAAAGATGCCAGATTTTGTTGCGGTGGTTGTTTGGTCTTTTTAGTTGTGTCCAACTCTTTGTGACCCCCCATTTGGGGTTTTCTTGGCAAAGTTACTGGTGTGACTTTCCATTTCCATCTCCAGTTCATTGTACAGATGAGGAAACTGAGGCAAGCAGGATTAAATGACTTGTCCAGGATAACATACCTATTAAATCTCTGAGACCTGATTTGAATTCTGGAAGATGAGTTTTCCTGACTCTAGGCCTGTTCTATCCATTATTCCAGATTAATCTTAAAATATCATTTACATCATGTAATTTCTCTGCTCCCCACTGCTTTTAAAATAGCATCCTTAGATACCTTTCTTGGCAGTCATAATGTTCCTTCAACCCACCTCTCTGGTCTTAGTTCTGCCACCCCTTCCACCGGAGCTTTATTTTCCACTATTCACAATAACATTCCACCTGTGTGCCCTTGGAAAACCTTTTACCTTCTGTAGAAGTAATTTTAATATTTCTCATCATGACTCTAGCCAGACTGTCTTCTTCATTGTACTCCATCTTCCCTTGGGCAATCCTGCCTCTGATGTGCTTTCCTTATTTAGAGCGTCTTGATAGTGCCTCAGACTCAACATATCCAAAACAGAACTCTTCTATTCTCTGGACCTTCTCTTTTTGACCCAATTTCCCCCACTTTTGCTGCTAGGCTCACCTTCCTCTTAGTCACACAGAATTAAATCTCAGGGCAGTCATCTCTGGCTTCTGACCCCTTTTATTGCCCATGGCTAATCCATTCCCAGATCCTGTCTATTCTAGCCCAGTAACATCTCTTACATTTATTCCCTTCTATCCACATACATAGCCATCACCTTAATGTAGACCCTCATTGCCTCCTACTAGGATTATAGCAACAACCTCCTAACTGACCTATTTCCAGTCTTTCCCCTCATTAATCTGTTTTTCCTTTGTTGTTCAGTGGTTTCAGTAGCGTCTGACCCTCCATGACCCCATTTGAGGTTTTCTTGGCAGAGACACTGAAGTGGTTTGCCCTTTTGTTCTCCAACTCATTTGACAGATGAGGAAACTGAGGCAAATGGGGTTAAGTGGCTTGCCCAAGGTCAAACAGCCAGTAACTGTCTGAGACCAGATTTGAACTCAGGAAGATGAATCTTTCTAACTCTAGACTTAGTACTCTATCCATTGCACCATCTTATCACTCTTATGCCCAAATCTGTCCATGTTGCTGCCTTACTCAAAAACATTCAATGGCTCCCTATTGCCTAATAATAAATCCTAATTGAATTTAACTGTATTGCCTATAGGAAGGCAATCTAGTTATATCTTATAATCTGTAATCTAGTTATAATCTGTATATTTTATAATCTGTAATCTAGTTATAATTGAACTTTTCAGAGTCTTTTTTTTCCAGACTACTGCCATGTGCATACTTTATGACCCAGCCAAACTGGATTGTTGTTTCCTGAACTCTTTGGTTTCTGTGCATTTGTTCAGGCTATCACATACATGCTCTCTTCTTCTCTGCCTGTCCAAAACCTACTCTTTCTTCAAGTAAAAGAATTAGTATCTGAGTTTTATGGACAGTTCTAGGCACCATATTATAGAGAGGACATGGACAAGCTAAAGCACATCCAGTGGAGGGAGATCAGAATGGTGAAAGAACAGGAGAGTCTGCCATATAAGGACTGATTGTAACATGGAGAAGTGAAAACTTGGGGTAGGGAGAGGACCCCGGGATTCACCTTCAAGTCTTTGAAGGGCTCTTCTGTGGAAGAGGCTCTATACTCATTCTGCTTGGCCTTAGGGAACAGAATTACTAAATAGTAATTGTTTCTCTTTTACCCAGGAACCTTGAGGGTCTTTCCCTTCCAGTTCGATTTTTTTTATTAAAGGGGCCATCCCTTGAGTAACTATTTAAAGAAACTTATTCATTGAATGGGTGTATCTCACTCAAAGTGAGAATGTGATAAGACCTTAACCTGGAAGGGCCAGGGTCTCCCATTGCATCTCCAGTCATCCTGATGAAAATCAGGCCATTACACCCAGATGGCTCTGGAGGAGAAGTGAGGCTGGTGACCTTGCACAGCCCTCCCTCACTCACATCAGACAGCCACAAGTCATGTCATCATCTTATCCTCTTCGAGACCGAAGGAAAAACACAGCAACAAAGCAGGCAGAACAACAGGCAGTTGGTGAAAATCTACTGAGGTAGATTTTGCCCAGATGTTGGGAGAAGATCCTAAACAATTAGAACTCTCTCAAAGCAGAACAGATGTCCTCAGGAGATGACAGACTTCCCCTCTGCAGATCTTCAAGCAAAGGCTGGAGAGGACTTCTTTGTAATGTTGTCAAATGGAATTGATGGGGTTCAGACTCTGAGAACCTCCTTGAATTCACCTTGAATCTTCTCACTTAATCTGGCCTTTCATATTCAAACCTGTTGCCCTTGGCCTAGCCTGGCCTTCCATTGTTTGTTGCCTCTGGATTGCCCAACCTGCTTCCCACCCAAACCCTCCTTTGTCTGATTTCTCTTGATTGCCTCCAGCTGTTTCCGATCCTTGACACTCACTCCCCTCCCTGGACTTTTCCTCAAGACCTTCCCTAAACCCTTCCTTCCATCATCCTAGGTTATCAGACCACCCTCAGATCCCTCTTATAGTCTTTTCTGTATTTAAGTTCCATCTTGCCTCTATGAAGGCGCTCAGATTCAATCCAACTCAGACTCTGTCTAGCTGAGATTCCATCTGGCCCACTTGTGAATATGAGCTTTACAAATGCTTAGGCTCCTTAAGAGTCAACCCAATATGGTGAATCTTTAGTAAACTTTGTTTTTCTTTGGCTTTAAGAAGGCTTGAGTTGAATTCATTAGAGCAGGACCTGGCATGTTGGTGTTTTGGGGTCCCCCAGCACCCTGAACCTCAACAGAATGTTCTTCAGGGACAGTCTTCCTCTGGGGCTTTATCCAGAAACTCTAAAAGTCTGTGATACTAATTAAGTTAAGCCTTCTGATTGCTCCAGCTAAAAGTGAGCCTATCTTTTTGTAGTTTTTCTAGAAATCTTTTTCTGGGTTTCTCTTTTGTCCAGATCATGTTCAACCTTTTCTTATAGATGATTTGCGACAGTATAGAAGCCTGTATAACCATGAATTGGGAGTCATGCCTTAGATAAAGCAAGTTAATACTTTCAGTGAGAAACTGACTGAGCAACACAGTTGGGACAACAGATATGGACAGGACTAGTTTTTGCTAGAGGCAGCTTCTTGGATATAGAACACTGAGTCAGGAGTCAGAAAGACCTGAGTTCAAATCCAGCCTCAGTCACTTGCTAGTTGTGTGACTTCGGGCAAGTCACTTTACAGTGTTCACTTCAGTTTCTCCATCTGTCAAATGATCTGGAGAAGAAAATAGTAAACCACTCCAGTAACTTTGCCAAGAAAATCCCAAATGGAGTCACAAAGAGTTGGACACGACTGAACAAAAAATAAAGACATCAAACCCTTCTCACCCTCCATGTAGAAAGAGATTGGTTGATGTTTCCAGTGAAGGCGGCACCTAGTTGTGTGATTTTCTGCAAATCATTATGACTGTGGGAGCCACCTGATCTAGCTACCCCTTGCCCCATATGAGCTGTGGATCTCTTAGAAGGGCTTATTCCTTAAACTACTCTGGGTGGGAAGAAATAAAACAAACATGGTTGAAATGTTTTTGTTGTTCTTTATTCACTTCTCTCCTGGTTAAATTTTTTGCTGTTTTGAGAGTTATTCTTGCCTGCGTCTGTTAGCACATTGAGCAACTGACAATCATTCTCTGAATTAGTTTCAGATTACCCAGTTTTTGTAATTTCAATTGTAAAGGGGAAAATGAGGCAAAGATGGATAAATGATCATTCAAAAATCTCTGTGATTTGAACTTGAATCTGAACAGTTAGTTAGTGGGAACAGTGGGCTACATATGATGGGCAATAGGCTATTTAATTAAAATTTAATTAATTTATTCATTACAACAATTTTATTCATTCTAAGGAACAAATAACTAATTCATGAATAAAAGATACTTTTGAAGCATTTAAAAGAAAAAATCCTGTATAGAACCCCACTGAAACTTGATGGGATTCAGTCTTAGTTCAACTTAGTTCAACTAGGAAACCAGAGGGTCTAGTCTTGGCCCTACCAATCACCAGTTGTGTGACCTAAAAAGACACTCAACTTCTTTCAGTTTCAATTTCCTCATCTGTAAAATGGGGGTTGGACTAAGTCAGGGGTGGGGAACCTCGTGGCCTTCTTGGTCCTTGGGCGGAGACTTTTGACCGAGTCCAGAGTCCAAATTTTAAGAACAAATCCTTTAAGGGGATTTGTTCTGTGAAGTTTGGATTCAGTCAAAGGGCAGCACTTGAGGACCTGGAGGGCCCACCCCTAGACTAGTTGATCTCTAAATTCCATTGATGAAATATTAACTCTTATGACTGATTAAAAAGATTGTGTTGTAAATTCCCATTTCTTATGTAGCAGTACTTGATGGTAATTAAATTAGCTTTACCACCAATAGAACAAATGCCAGAGAAATAGATCTTTATTAAGCATCTTGCAGCTTTGGCGACTTCTGATTTATTTATACTTAACAGCAAATATGCCATTACTCCATTTTCTCCTCCCTGTTTATCTCTGCCCCCTTAGACTTTACGTAGAGAAAAAAATTAGAAACATCATTTTCCTAGCATAGCATATGACTCTTCTTTCTTTCTTCCCTGATCTCTTCTCCCTTCACATGGGTCTCTTCCTTCCTTCCTTCCTTCCTTCCTTCCTTCCTTCCTTCCTTCCTTCCTTCCTTCCTTCCTTCCTTCCTTCCTTCCTTCCTTCCTTCCTTCCTTCCTTCCTTCCTTCCTTCCTTCCTTCCTTCCTTCCTTCCTTCCTTCCTTCCTTCCTTCCTTCCTTCCTTCCTTCCTTCCTTCCTTCCTTCCTTCCTTCCTTCCTTCCTTCCTTTTTTTTCTTTCTGTCTTGAAAACACTACTGAGCTGCTTCCTGAGTATTTTCTCATAAAATAGATTTCTCTTTAGCTCAACTAAAAGTTGTAACTTACTGAGAGGTTGATTCTCCTCTACCTTCTTTCTTAACTGCCCAGTTGCCCCCCACCCCCCTTTACCTCTCCCCATATTCCTACCTCTCCCCTATATCCTCTGGGTTGAAGGTACATGATTGAGAGAGACTCTAATGTACCCCTGCCCTCCCCAAGCTTGTGACCAAACCCTGGGCTGGGATTTAGCAACTGCCCTTCCTTCTTTAAAGTCTGAAGCTTGAAAACCAAAAATAAAATCTATAATGTAAATACCACAGACACTTCTTGGAGCAGTGGACAGAATGTTGGATCTAGAGTCAAGATCTGAGTTCAAATCCAGTCTCAGATACTTACTAGTTATATGGCCTTGGGTAAGCTCATTTAGCCCTCAGTTTCCTCAACTATAAAATGGAGATAATAGCACCTAACTCATGGGGCTGTTGTGAAGTTAAATGAGATTATATTTCTAAAGTGCTTAGCATAGTATTTGGCACATAGTAGGTACCATTAAAAATGCTTATTCCTCATCCCTTTTAATCACAAACACCTTATTCTTCATAATGCTAACACCTACCATTTACATAGAATTTACCTCTTATAAAGTGTTTTATATAGATTGTCTCATTTAATGACGGAGCAGGTGGGTAGTGTGCTGGGCCTAGAATCAGGGAGACTCATAATCCTGAGTTCAAATCTGGTCTCAGACATTTTCTAGCTTTGTGACCCTGGGCAAGTCACTTCACCCTGTTTGTCTCAGTTTCCTTAAAAAATAAGCTAGTGAAGGAAATGGCAAATCACACCAGTATCTCTGCCAAGAAAACCCCAGACAGAGTCGTAAAGTGTCAGACGCAACTGAAAAAGCCTGAAATCTCATTTAACCCTTAAAACCATCTATGAAGTAAATGTAATTATCATTAATCCCATTTTACAAACCCTCACAGAGGTTAAATGGCTTTCCTGGAATCACATGCTTGTAACAGTCAGAGGAAGAACTGTTGGCCTCTTGCAGTTAGTTTCTCTTTTCCCCTCTCATTGCTTGTCTCTCACATTAACCATGACTTTGTTAAAGCAGTCTTTTGTTATAATTATCACTTTCTAAGAATTCAGTAGCTTTCTACAAAAAAGAGAGAGAGATAAGGAAGTCTAAATTCCAACTCACTTTCCTCCTTTCCTTCCCATCCCTGGATGAATCTCTTTAGTTATTAAAGGTGAAATCCTCAAAGATAATTGCTAGTAAATGTCAGGGGCTAATATAGGGGAAAATTATTAAAAAAATAATGGGGAGAAAGTGTTCAGGTAAATTTCTAGTTCCTATATTCTAAACCTAGAGCTGAAAGAAATTGCAGAGGCCATCTAGTTGAGTCCCCTCACTTTACAGATCAGGAAACTGAGACCCATTAAAGTTGTAACTGATTGAGGGGGAACTTCTCCTCTACCCTCCTCTACCTTGCTTTTTTACCTGCCTGGAGTCGCATAGGTAATAAGCATCTGAGGTGGGACTTGAACTCAGGCTCTCTGACCCCTGAGCCTTTCTTTAACAGGACATTTCTTGCAAGATAAATGCTAGTAGTATTAGTACAGGATACGGAAACTACAAAAGGCTCTTGAAAGTTGGTAGTTTTAGAGAACTGACAGTGAAACATTGGCCCAGAGGGGATGGATTACTGTGATGTAGTGATATACCTACACATTATCCCATATGGCTAGTATACAGTTTTGTTTAGCCTGTGTTTCTTTGTTTCTTTGTTACGAGGAGGGGTTCTTCTGGGAAGGAGGGGGAATCATTGAGAAGTGATACCTAGTGATTTTTTTTAAAAAAGATCAATAAAACATTAAAAAAATAGATTCTAAAAAGAGAAAGTTAATAGTGGAGGAAAGGTGCCTAAGAAGCAAACGAATCTGCATCCTTATTGAATTTGGAGGGGCTGAAAGATGTTGATGTTATAAAGCCAGGCTAGGGTCTGCCTGCCTCTGAGAGAGCCACCTGAGAAAATAGTTTCAGGTTGGAGTAGAAGCCAAAAGGAGAAAATCCTGCAAGGCTGAATTCAAGTAGGATGTGAGGGGTCCCTGGATGGAATCCCTGAATTTCCAACTTTGCCTTTCCAACTGAGCCACTCTCTGCCATGTGCATAGGCTTTTAGCCCATCTTAGGCTGATTTGGTCCTAGTGTTGAAAACAGTTTTCTGTTCCTGCTGAGGCCTCATTAGATTAAAGAGGGCTGCACATTTGCTTGCCATCTGAGTGAGTCTGGGTTTTAAACTCCTGGTAGCTGCCGGCAGAACCTGAGCTGAAGCATAGGGACCCTGTGTAATACTCCCCTCTACTGGAAGACTGACTTTCAGACATGCCCACCCATCCTTGACCCTACTCAGGAGCAAGGTTGGCTTCTTCTCTGTAAGGAAAAAAAAGTATTTTGGAGTTGGATAGTTCAGGATTCTTTTTTTCTCCTTATTGAATAAAAAATTCTTTTATCTCTGCATGTATCCATGCAATCTAAAAGAGACTTTTTCCCTTGTATAAAGAGACTAGAAAGTAATAAAAGAGGCCTGCATGTGGTATAAACAGTCCTGGTTGGTGAATCTTGAAAAAAGCACTTTCCTGTTGTGGGAAAGCATACATTCATACAGGCAAATGCTTACTATTTTTTCCCCCTGTGGATGCTAGTACTCTGGGTAGGTGAATTAGGTGAGAACAGCTTATTTTCATCCTCTTTCATTTCAGTCTCTTCTTAAAGGAGCATAGTTCTTGAGCTGGAAGGGAACTTTGAGGTCATCCAATACAAAACTCTCATTTAATAGATAAAGGAAAGAAACAAGCATTCATTAAACACCTATTGTGTGCAGGTGCTGTGCTAAGAACTTTATTGAGTGGTAGGTGCTATTATTATCTCCATTTTACAGATGAGGAAACTGAGGCAGAGAGATGGTAAGCAACTTGTCCAGGGTCACACAGCTATTAAATGTCAGAGGCCAGAGTTAAACTAAGAAGTTCCTGGCTTCTTCCCTCCTCTAACCACTGTACCACCTTGCTGCCTCTAGAAACCAAGTCCCATAGAGGTGAAATGATTTATCCAAAGTCACACAGGTATTAAGTGACTGAGGCAGGATAAAACTAGGGATTCTGATTCCAAATTCTCTGTTCTTTCCTATACCTTAGGATTGAACAATGGGTTATTAACAGTCTCTTTGCTTGAATCTTTGATTTTTCAATTTAAGTAAAATATCTAGGCATCTGGAACAAAATGAAGTTGAAGCAATAACTCTCCTCTCCTCGCTTTTCTCATTCTGATTTTGAGTGGATAGAGTTCAGCTATTTGATTCTCTAATTTACGATGATGGAAGATCTCAGAGAATTAGCCTTGTGCCAAGTAGGTGCACTCTACTGAGCATATATATCAGGCTGGAATGAGCCTTTGTGGTGAAGCCAGTTTGAGGGGGTGGGAGGGGGAGTTTAGCGGGGAGTATGACTGCACCATTAATAAACTGAGATCATAGAGGGGGAAGGGGGAAGGGAATCCAATGTCTTTGTTTGAGAGATATTAATAGGGATAATGCTAACATTCTTAGCTGAGGAAAGTATTTGATCTCCTGTGCATAGCTCTGATGTCTCTTATGATATGTATTAAATGCAAAACCTCCTCCACTCAGAATGCCATTTGTCAAATCAAGGGGCTGGAGATTTCTACGAAGTCCAGAGCTCCAGACATTCAGAAATGGCCAGCCCTGTCTGGCTAGAAGCCTCGAGACTCCAGTCTAGGCAAGGTTTCCTGACAGCCAGTTTGGTGCATTGAAAGGGATGAGCCCTACACTATAGCACTTAGGTAACCGTTTGTCCTTTCCTGGCTCATTGATGGCTGGGGAGGTGGGCAGGGTGAAAGGTTTGGGAAAGTGGAAATCACACAGGTTTCCACTCATGAGGCCTGATCTCCCACCTCAATGCCTTTGTACGGGCAGGCTTTCCCCCATGCCTGGAGGGTATGGCCTCACTCCTACCTCTTAGAATCCCATTTCCTGAAAGCTTCATTCCAGCTAAGCCCCTGCATGAAACCTCCAGCTGCTGGTGCCTCCTGCCCAAAATTACCTCATATTTATTTTGTACACAAATAATAATAATAAATAATAATAATGGGGCTGCTAGATGATGCATTGGATAGAGAACTGACACTGACATCTGGAAGAATGGAGTTCAAATCCAGCCTCAGATACTGATTACCTATGTGACCCTGATCAAGTCACTTAACCTTGCTTGCCTCAGTTTCCTCATCTATCAAATGAGTTGGAGAAGGATATGGCAAACCACTCCAGTATCTTTGCCAAGAAAACCTCAAATGAGTTCACAAAGGATCAGACACAACTAAAACAACTAAACAAAACTTTTATTTATCAATTTTGGTCTGCAAAGTACTTTACGTATTATCTCATTGGGTCCTCACAAAACTCTATGAATTAGGTACTATTATTATCTTTATTTTACATCTGAGGAAACTGAGTCTGAGAGAGGCTAAATGACTTGCCCAGGGTCTAACAGGTAGTAAGTGTCTGAGGCAGGGTTTGTACTCAGGGCTTCAAGTCTCTTATAATTATTTCATACAAATTTATGGATTAGAAACTCCTTGGGGCAAGAACTGTTCCCTTTTGCCTTTCTTTGCATCCCTAGAACTTAGCTAAGTGTCTGGCTCATAGTAGGAGCTTATAAATTCTCTTTGACTTGACTTCATTTAGTCATTCAACATTTATAAAGTTCCTACTGTGTGGTGAGTACTGCCTTAGGAACTTTAGGAAACACAAAGTTTACATATAAAAAGCTCCAGGAACTTACAGTCCAGGAGGAGACCCATTAGAGTCAAAAATAGGTAGTCACAAATCCATTAGAGTCACATAGGGGTAAAAGGTTATTGTTTTCAGAAGATCCCGATGACCCATATTGTTCCCTGAGTAGGGTAGGTAAGACCTTTCCCATCAGCTGGGATTAGTTTAACAGATTAGCTAGTTGACACCCTGGGATTTAGCTTGATCAAGACAGATTAAGAGTCAAAGTGAACACATGAGTTTTGTATTTCCTTCTTAATATCTGACATCAGTGGAAAATGAATTTCCAGGCTTTGAACTGAATGGGCCGCTCTCATTCTGTGCAGATGAAATCCAGGGTACCCCTGGCCCCTTGAGTATCAACCAGGCCGAGTGTTCACAGAATCATAGGATGCAATCAAAGAATGTTAAATTGGGAAGGGGCCTGAGAGATCATTTAGTCCAATCCCTTCATTTTACAGGAGAGGAAAATGAGACCCGCAGAGGGTTGGAGCAGTAAAAGTTGTTAATTCCTCTGATTCCATTTAGGATCACTTAGGATTCACCAGTACTTTTTATATGGATGGGATACAAACTCCACGAGGATAGAGACTGTTTCCTTTTTGTCTTTATACCTTCAATACGTACCTGCTGCAATAGCTAGTAAATTGCTGTGTTTGTCCTTCATTTTCAAAGAGGACTATGACATCAGGGAAATGATATTCATCAGGGTGACTGGAGATGGCTCAGGATGCAATGGGAGACTCTGGTCCTTTTAGGTTGAGACCTTTTCAGGTACTTATTTAGAGTGAGGTAATGGCTATTCAGTGAATAGGCCTATTTAAGAAGTAGTCAAGGGATGGCCCTTTACTTAGAAAAAAAAATCAAGGTGGGAGGGCAAGGCCCTCAGGGTGACTGTTTCAAAGAGAAACAGTTACTATTGACATTTACTGTAAGCAAGGAGGGAAGAAAGAAAAGAAAAGAAAAAAGGAAGAAAGGAAGGAAGGAAGGAAGGAAGGAAGGAAGGAAGGAAGGAAGGAAGGAAGGAAGGAAGGAAGGAAGGAAGGAAGGAAGGAAGGAAGAAGTTAGTATATAAATGTCAGATGATTGATTGGGTGATTTGGAATTGGCAGCCAATAGAAAGAGGGAAATGGAAAACTGACGACTGATACTCCATGTACATGCACATGGAAAGGAAATCTGACTTCTGGTCCCAAACTGGCTGCTAGGGATGTGGCTTTGAACTAAGTTTCCCTCTCTGGACTGCATTTTCCCCTTAGTGATGAGGCTCTACAGTGTCCAGAACAGTTGGTCTGGAAAGAAAAGACCTGCATTCAAATCCCATTTCCCTTGTTCACTCTTTGAATTATCTGGCTGAATCTTCCTACACTTTAGTTTTTTCATCTGTAAAAATGAAGAGATTAGACCAGATGACCTTTGAGGTAATTTTTAGTTCTGAACTTATGGTCTTTTGGCTAGGTCAGGTTTCACAAGCTCGCAGTGGATTTGGGAATGAGCAAGTCATTTAACCATTTGTCTCAGTTTCCTCATCGGTCAGATAAGCTGGAGAAAGAAATGGCAAACCACTCCAGTATCTTTGCCAAGAAAATCCCAACTAGGATCATGAAGAGTCAGACATGACTCAAAAAATTCAACCACACCGAGCTATATTATGCAGCCATTTGCCCCCTTATTTAGACAAATATGTACCCAAGTCAAACAATCTTTATGAAGGGGCATGATGGTGAATTATAAATCAATGGAGTTGAATGGTATACGTGTAAGAGGCCAAGCAAGAAGTCTCTCAAAGGATGAAACTTGTGGTTGGAGAAGTAAGAGTTAGCTAGGGAGAAAAGGGAACAAAGTGGCACCTGTGTTCTAATCACCAGCATTGTGCCTGTGCTGAGAAGTAGCGCTCTCAGCAAATTAAATGACTGGTCCATTCCTGGCAAAGTTTGGCATTCCATTGAACTGCAGAGTAGCTTTATTAGCAGCTTTCCATGAATGACTGATTTATTCCCCTTTTGTTGTATTGAAGGGACAACTTGGTTAACTGGGAACTGATAGGAGTGCTCCCTGGTGTGGTGCCAATAGTCAGGTGTTGGAATGTCCAACAACTGATTCATGACCATTTTTTGCTTAATTACTTGGTTTCATTGAGTATTTTGTATGACCTTGGGCAGGCAAGTCAATTAGCCAATCCTGGGCTATAGTTTCCTATTTTTTATAATGAGGAGGTAGAACCAGGTAGCTGCTGAAGTCCTTTCCAGTGCAAGGTCTGTGGTCCTGTAGTCTTTACCATGAATTCATGGTCACCTGGTTTGGTGGAGCTATCAAAGCATTAGAGGTGTGTGTGTGTGTGTGTGTGTGTGTGTGTGTGTGTGTGTGATTTCAAATTTGAATAGCTGATTATCCTGGTAATATCAGGAACCCAGAAAAAGCTAAGAAAGGGTCCCTTCTCACAATGAGGGACTCCAGGTGTTACAGAGGCAAAACAAATACGCAGTTTGAGTTTGTGACCACCGCACTGTGTGACTTTTGTAATTTCCCATCTAGCTGTAGAGATCGATGAAGTATCTATTCTTTTATCCAGTTGGAAGGTCATCAGTCAAATTGTTATTTCTGACTGACTGGCTTTTTCTAAATGACTGTACCATCTGTAGTAGAGGTGATCATTCCTGTAGAGACATAGCTGACAATGAGAAGTCTACCGAAGAAGGGATGATCCAGTAAATAATAAGCAATGCAAATGACGAGAGCTGAAAAATAGCCTCTTTCCTCCAAAAAGAAAATGAGAGGAGGTAGAGCGGTGTCTATGGTATTGGTTGCCAAGTCTTTGAAGGATTAAAGAGTAACACTGAAGACTGGACTGACAACGAGCACAGGAGAAAAAGGAGTGGGGGATAAAAGTTTGAGGGGGGGTGGAGAATTTTGTTACTGTTGTTTAGTCATTTCCATTGTGTCTGACTCTTTGTCCCATTTGGGGTTTTCTTGGCAAAGAGACTGGAGTGGTTTGCCATTTTCTTCACCAGCCTATTTTACAGATGAGGAAAATGAGGCAAATGGGGTTAAGTGAACTGTCCAGGGTCACACAGCTAATAAGTGTCTGAGATTAGATTTGAACTCAGGAAGATGAGTCTTCCTGACTTCAGACTTTGTGCTTTATCCACTTTGCCACCTAGCCATCCAGAGGGAAGGAAATAAACACTTATTGAGTACCTACCTAGCACTGTGCTAATAAGTATTTTACAAGCATTAAATCATTTGATCCTTACAAAAACTCTGGGAGGAAGATACTATTATCATTCCCATTTTACAGTTGAGGAAACTGAGGTAGGCAGCGGTTAAGTGACTTGCCCTGGGTCACACAGTAATTGCCTGACTGTATTTTAACTGAGGTCTTCCTGGTTCCAGGCTAGGCTGTCTCTGAGGTTAGAAGGAAGAAGAATAATGTTTTGAGCATATATTCGAATTCTTGTTTAACTGGATTGTTAAACTTGTCTGAAAACATAAATATTCCTAGTTCTGTGGCTCTTTCCTGCCTCTTGGGATTTCTGCCTGCAAATCACCAGAGATGTGCTGAACACCTAGAATGTTTAAGGTCATATACTAGTCTGTGGAGGGTATAGAAAGATGGAAGGCAGTGTTTCTGTCCTCCTGGAATTTATAGTCTTATTAACCTATAAAACCTCATCTAATACCAACATAGATTCTGTTTTCTACGAGGTTAATCTTTTCTTCTAGCTCAGGAAAAAAAGTCATGTTCATTCCTACCTCTGCACCTTTGTTCATGCTTTTCCCCTTACCTAGAATGCCCTTCCTAACTTATCAATGTACCCACTCTTCAAGGCTCAACTGAATCCTACTTCCTCCATGAAGTCTTTCATCTCACTGTTGCATAGGGATCTCTCCTTCCTCAGATTCTATGAAATCTGTCATAATTTGGCACTTCTACATTACCTTGTAACATCTCTCCTCTACCTCTAAGATGTTTAATTCTCATATTTTTTAAAGGCATTGTGATATAGTAGGTAAGATGATGGGCTTAGGATCAGGAAGAATTTGGCCCAGATCTGTGGTCAAATCCCTGACACTGGCTGGGCATCCCGGGCTCCTGAATTTCAGTTTTATGATCTGTAAAATGAGAATATCTGTAGTACTTACCTCACAAGGTTGTTGTGAGGCTAACCGATGTAAAGTGCCAAATAAGCATCAGCTATTAGGATTTTATATTTAATAAATGGACCAGAACTTACATGTGCAAATGAGAGCTGTTGACTTCATAGTAGCCATCTTGGAATACATTCATTCCAATGATGCTGCCAATGCTAAAAACATTTTTGTAACTTCTTTGTGGGAACTGTGTTAGGACCTCCAGTACATTCTTCTGAATGTCTTCCATGGTAGGAAATATTCATGTTTTGAGAATGGGTTTGGTTTTTCAAAGTGACTGAAAGTTGTTTTGAGTCTAATAGGTTTCATTCAGTCACTCGCTCATCAAACATGGTAAAGTTGAAAAGCACCTTAGAGATCACCTAGTCTACTGTTCTCATTTTCTACAAGGGAACACTGCAGCCTAAGAAGGGGAAGTAAGTTGGTCACCATCACATAGTTATTTGAAGACTGTGTAGGAAGAATGCTGGAGTCAGAAGAGTCCCAGGTTCAAATCTCTGACTCTGACACCCACCAACTCTGTGATCGTGGAGAAAATGTTTAACTTCCCTGAAACTTTCGGTTTCCTCATCTGTGAAATGGAGGCAATGATACATTCGTCGGCTGTCTCATATGGTTGCTGTAAAGAAAGCACATTGTAAACCATAAAACTGCTGCCTGTGTAAATATGAGCAGTTAGTAATTAGTGGTGGAAGCTGGATTTGGGTTCTTTCAATGATATCATGCTACCTGCCCACTGAGCAAACCTGGGGTGGGAGAGGGGGGAATACTGCTGTTTTCTCCACAAGGAGATGTGACTATAAAGGATTTAGCTTGATTTTCTCATGTGACTTGTGAGCTATTTCTGATGGCATTTTCAAGAGAAGAGTTTCAGAAATGTTTTGAGCAATGTCTGGCGTCACTGGAACAAACTCCTAAGTTCTCAAGGTGACTGGTGTGATGGGGCCAGAAACCATTAAGACATGTAGCCCCAGAGTGTGGGTCAAAAAAATTGTTTTCATAATTTTTCAATCTCACCTTTTATGTCCATTCATCTTGGCTCTAAGATACTTGAAGGAAAAGACTGGGGCATATATATGTAATTATCTATAGGCATGGAGGTGTGTATTCTTTTCTCTCACATATACACACACATTTACCTTGCTCTGTATGTGTATATATCTACATGTACATACATAGATATTGCTATATATTTATATGCATTATATACACAAATAGAATACAGATATACGTGTATATATAGGTATGCATATATAGTGTTTTTATGTAAAGACACACACAAAACACACATGCATGTATGTGTATATATCTTGTATGTGCATATAACATGTATATATACACATACATATCTTGCATGTGTTGTTCAGTTGTTTCAGTTATATCTGGCACTTGGTGACCCCATTTGGGGTTTTCTTGGCAAAGACACTGGAGTGGTTTGCATTTTCTTCTCCAGCTCATTTTACAGATGAGGAAATGGAGGGCAACAGGGTTGAGTGACTTGCCCAGGTTCATACAGTCAGTAAATGTCTGAGGCCAGATTTGAACTCAAGAACATGAGTCTTGACTTCAGTCCTATCATTCTTTCTACTACTGTCTGCTCTATCTAACTACCGTGTATATTGTGTGTGTATGTATGTATGTATATCTGTATATATGTATGTATGTATATTTCTCTCTTTCTCCCTCTCTCCCTCCCTCTGTCTCTCTCTGTCTCTCTCTCTCTTTCATCTCTTTTAGGCCTGGGAGGAGGACTTGACCCATGATTTTACTGGATTTCTGTCAGAAGAGACCTAGACTCAGGAGACAGAGAAGAGGAGAAGGAGAATTCCAGGCATGGGAAAGTCAGTGGAAAAAGTCAGGAGATGGAGTGTCATTTTTGACCAAAAACAAGATGACTAATATGGAGGATACTAAAGAAGTCTGGAAAGATAAGAAGAAGCCAGGTTGCAAAGGACTTTAAAAATCAAACAGAAAATTTTATATTTGATCCTGGAGGGATCCACTGGATTTTATCAAGTAGAAGAGTAATGAGTTCAGACCTGTGCTTTAGGAAGCATTTTGGCAGCAGAATAGATTATTAATGAAGAGGTGGATTAAGATGGAGAGAAAATTGAGGTAGAGTGGCTAATTAGATTAATTAGCCTAATTAGAAATAATCCAGGTGTAAGATGATGAGAGCCTGCTCCAGGGTGGCAGCTGTGAGAGCAGAAAGAGATGACTGTATACAAGGGATACTATGAAAGAAGAAAGGACAAAACCTACAAAGTACTGGATATGTGGGGTGAGAGAGTAAGAGGAATGAGGGATGACACTGAGGTTTGATGGTAGTATCCTCCATACTGATGGGTAATTGATGGAACTGTGAATGGATACAACCATTCTGGAATGCAATTTGGAATTAATTATATACAAAATAATACATGCCGTTTGATTTAGCTATATCATCACTAGAGATTAAAGAGAGAGGAAAAGGTCCTTTATGTACAAAAAATACTTATAAGCAATCCTTTTTATGGTGTAGAAAAACTGGAAACTAAAGGAAAACTCACTGAATAGGAAATGGCTAAACAGATTGTTCCATATGCATGTGAAAGAATACCATCATGCTGTGAAAGGAAGAAAATGATGATCCCAAAGAGGTATGGAAAGACTTGTATGAACTGATACAAAGTTAAGACAATAGCACCAGAAGAACAATTTATACTATAACACCAATATCGTAAAAATGAATGGTTTGGGAGACTAGTATAAACCAGTGAAGAATGACCTAAGTAGAACCAGGAGTACATTTTATATATACAATAACAAGACCGCAAAGATAAACAGTTTTGAAAACTGTAAAAACTATGACTGACCCAATGACCATTCCTGATTCCAAAGGACTAAGCAGTGATAGATTTACAGTGTGGGACAAGACATCAATTTTTTCAATACAATAAGGGAGTTACTTTTGCTTTACTAAGTATATTTGTTATAAGAAATTTATTTTCCTTTTTTTCCCCCAGTGGGATGAGGGGATGGAAGAGAGAGAAAAATAGATTCAGCTAAATAAAAAAGACACTTAAAAACAGTAATAGGAAAGTTGGGAAGAGGGGAGAATTTTTGGGAAAAAGTTGATGAGTTCTGTTTTGAAAAATTGAGTTTTTGATGTTTTTAAGACATTCAGTTTTGAGATGTCCAAAAAGTTACTGGTAGATGTGGACCTACAGTTAGAAAAGGGACAGAGGCTGGATTTATAGGTCTGGGAATCATTTATATTGAGATGATAATTGAACACATGGGAGCTGATGAGTTCACCAAGTTTAAACAGACAGGGGGTCTTAGTCTGGGGTCCATGAACTATTTTTTCTTTTGTCTAATATCCCAATAATAGCATTTTGACATAATTGATTTCCTTTGAAATCTTATGTATTTAATTTTATGATTTGAAAATTATTTTGAGGGGAGGAGCCAAGATGGCGGAGTAGAAAAACTCACGTATGCTAGCTCCGAACCCACAGCCCATATATTTCCTGCAAAAAGAACTCCCCACAAATTCTGGAGCACTGCAAGGCATGCAGAAACACAGTGGAAGAGATTTCCGTTCCAGAGAGCCCCGGAAAGCTGTCCCCAGGGGTCCATCACGCTCCGGACAGCAGAGCCCACCCCTGCGCTGCCCTGGCTGTGCAGCCCCAGAGGAGCAGATCCGAGCAGCCTTCAGGGACGGAACATCTGGCGACCGCGAAGGTCCCTCCACCCACAGGCACTACAGGTCAGTGAGAGAGACATCTGAGCTGGCCGAGAGGGGAGCGGGGCGCCTCCGTGACTCGGGCCCCCTCGGGAGGCAGAGGCAGAGGGAGCTGCAGAGGCAGTGGCAGAGGCAGCGGTGGCAGCCCAGAACTCTTGGAGCAGCAAAGAGCTCAGGGCCATTACTGAAGATCTCTGCATAAACCCTCTGAGGGAACTGAGCCTGGGAGATGGCCCTGCCCCCACCTGCTCCATTACTGAAGGTCTCTGCATAAAGCCCCTGAGGGAACTGAGACTGGGAGGTGGCCCCGCCCCCACCCAAGCACCAGAACTTAAGCTCACATTGAATAGCAGCCGTGCCTGCCTCGGAAAGCCCATTTGAATCTCAGACCCCAAGCACTAGCTGGGTGGATCTAGGCGGGGGTGCAGAGGAATCTGAGAAGTCAAGTAACTGGCTGGGAAAATGCCCAGAAAAGGGAAGAAAAATAGGACCATAGAAAGCTACTTTCTTGGGGGAGAGATGTTCCCACCTTTCAATTATGATGACGAGGAACAATTCTTACCATCAGGGAAAGATGTGGAGGTCGGGGCCTCTGTATTCCAGACATCCCAGGTGGATGTCCGGTGGGCTCAGGCCATGGAAGAGCTCAAAAAGGATTTTGAAAATCAAGTTAGACAAGTGGAGGAAAAACTGGGAAGAGAAATGAGAGAGATACAAGAAAAGCATGAAAAACGGGTTAATACCTTGCTAAAGGAGACCCAAAAAAGTGCTGAAGAAAATAACACCTTGAAAAATAGGCTCACTCAATTGGCAAAAGAGGTTCAAAAAATCAATGAGGAGAAGAATGCTTTCAAAAGCAGAATTAGCCAAATGGAAAAAGAGGTTCAAAAGCTCACTGAAGATAATAGTTCTTTCAAGATTAGAATGGAACAGATGGAGTCTAATGACTTTCTGAGAAACCAAGAAATCACAAAACAAAACCAAAAGAATGAAAAAATGGAAGAGAATGTGAAATATCTCATTGGAAAAACAACTGACCTGGAAAATAGATCCAGGAGAGACAATTTAAAAATTATGGGACTACCTGAAAGCCATGGTCAAAAAAAGAGCCTAGACATCATCTTCCATGAAATTATCGTGGAAAACTGCCCTGATATTCTACAACCAGAGGGCAAAATAAGTATTGAAAGAATCCATCGATCACCACTTGAAAGAGATCCAAAAAGAGAAACTCCTAGGAACATTGTGGCCAAATTCCAGAATTCCCAGGTCAAGGAGAAAATATTGCAAGCAGCTAGAAAGAAACAATTCCAGTATTGTGGAAATACAATCAGGATAATTCAAGATCTAGCAGCTTCTACATTAAGGGATCAAAGGGCGTGGAATAGGATATTCCAGAAGTCAAAGGAAGTAGGACTCAAACCAAGAATCACCTACCCAGCAAAACTGAGTATATAATACTTCAGGAGAAAATATTGTATTTCAATGAAACAGAGGACTTTCAAGCATTCTTGATGAAAAGACCAGAGCTGAAAAGAAAATTTGACTTTCAAACACAAGAATGAGAAGAAGCATGAAAAAGTAAACAGCAAAGAGAAGTCATAAGGGACTTACCAAAGGTGAACTGTTTACATTCCTACATGGAAAGACAATATTTGTAACTCCTAAAACTTTTCAGTATCTGGGTAGTTGGTGGGACCACACACACACACACACACACACACACACACGTACACGTGTGCATGCACACACACACATACATACATGCACGCACGTACAGAGACAGAGAGCACAGAGTGAATTGAATAGGATGGGACCATATCTTAAAAGAAATTAAGGTAAACAGTGAGAGAGAAATGTAGCAGGAGGAGAGAGGGTGAAATGGAATGGGGTAAATTATATCTCATTCAAGAGGCAAGCAGGAGACTTTTTAGTGGAGGGAAAAAGAGGAGAGCTGAGAAAAAAACATGAAGTTTACCCTCATCACATTCGACTAAAGGAAGGAATAAAATGCACACTCATTTTGGTATGAAAACCTATCTTACAATACAGGAAAGTGGGGGAGGAGATAAGCAAGGTGGGGGGGATGATGGAAGGGAGGGCAATGGGAGGAGGGAGCAATTTGAGGTCAACACTCTTGGGGAGAGACAGGATCAAAAGACAGAATAGAAACAATGGGGGACAGGATAGGATGGAGGGAAATACAGTTAGTCTTACACAACACGACTATTATGGAAGTCATTTGCAAAACTACACAGATAGGGCCTATATTGAATTGCCTGCCTTCCCAAAGGGAATGGGTGGGAGGGAGGGATGGGGAGAAGTTGGAACTCAAAGTTTTAGGAACAACTGTTGAGTATTGTTCTTGCTACTAGGAAATAAGAAATACAGTTAATGGGGAATAGAAAGTCATCTGGCCCTACAGGACAAAAGAGAAGATGGGGACAAGAGAAGGGAGGGATGATAGAAGAGAGGGCAGATTGGTGATAGGGAAAATTAGAATGTTTGGTGTATTGGGGTGGGGGGAGGGGATAAAAGGGGAGAAAATTTGGAACCCAAAATTTTGTGAAAATGAATGTAAAAAGTTAAATAAATAAATTTATATTAAAAAAACTATCCATTTAGGTTTTCTTGCATAAATCAGGATAAAAGAACTTCAAGAACCAGAAGGAAAATATAAAAAAAAAAAAAGAAAATTATTTTGAGAAGGGGTCTGAAGTCAAGGTGGTCTATGTTACAGAAAAGGTTAAGGACCAGGAAAGAGATAAAGTCAAAGAAGAGATCTAGAAAAAAGTGCTGTTAAGAAAATTGAAAAATGAAGAGGAAGAGAAACAGAAAGAACTTCATGGAAGTTGTGGACCCTGAGCTAAATCTTAAAGAAAGAAGGATATTCATGGCTGGAAATAGGAAGAAAGCATATTCCAAGTGTGGAGGTTTATGAATGTTCAGAGGTGGGAGATGGCAGAATGAGACTAGGAAAATAGCTAATATCTCAGCTTGACTAGGATGTTAGGGTATATAAGATCATGAAAGTAGGAAGGAAGGAAATAAGCATTTATACAGCACCTACTACATGCCAGGCACTATACTAAGCACTTTGCAATATCTCATCTGAGCCTCACAACTCTGGGAGGAAGGTGCTTTTATTATCCCCATTTTACAGTTGAGGAAACTGAGACAAACAGAGGTGAAGTGGCTTGCTCAGGGTCACAAAACAAGTCTGAAGCTGGATTTGAATTCAGGTCTTCCTGACTTCAGACCCAGCACCACCTATCTGCACCTAAGTAGGATTGAATTATATCATATAGGGACTTCAACACTGAGTTTGGCATTGTCAATTTAATGCAAGAGGTAACAAGGAGCCAAGGCAGCTAGGTGACCTTGGGCAAGTCATTCAACCTTGGTCAGGTTCAGTTTTCTCAACTGTAAGATGAGAATAACAATAGAACCTACCTCCCAATGTCATTATAAGGATCAAATGAGATGGTATTTGTAAAGTACCTAGGACATTGTGGATAGCTAGGTGGCACAGTGAATAGAATGTTAGGCCTGGAGTCAGGAAGGCAAGTTCAAATCTGGCGTATATACTTACTAACTTTATGAACCCGGGCAAGTCACTTCACCCTGTTTGCCTCAGTTTCCTCATCTGTCAAATGAGCTGGAGAAGGAAATGGCAAAGCACTCCAGTACCTTTGCCAAGAAAACCCCAAATGGGGTCACAAAGAATCAAATATGACTAAAAATGACCAAATGACAACAAATAAGGACTCATTGACATCCTTTGGGCAGAAGAGTGATAGGATCAGACTTGTGTGTTAGGAAGATGATTTTGGTGTTTGTGTGAAGCATAACCCTGAACCTGAAGGCAGACGAATCATTCAGGAAGCGACTGCATCAATCTAGACATGATGTTATAAGGATTGAAGTTTCAGGTTACTCATCTGTAAAATGAGAGGCTTGGATCAGAGGTCCCATTCTGAGATGTTGAGGTGTCCTCTTTCCATCTAAAATTCTATATACGGTGATGGCGGTATGAATGGAGAGAAGGGGATGAATGCAAGAAACATCCCCAGGTAGGAATTTCAGGTGTTTTAACAAGATGTGGGTTGAGAAACAGGAAAGAATCAAAGATGTCAGATGTCACAAAAAAAAGTAGTGTACAAGCAGGTCATTACTGTAATTTACACATTTGTTGGACACTTTATATTAAAATTTTATGCATGTTTTAAACTTCTAAAGAAGTTACTGGGGATAAGAACACACTATTTGACAAATTTTCTGGGAAACTGGGTAACAGCATGGTGGAAACTGGGCATAGACCAATGCCTGACACTGCACGCAAGAATAAAGTCCAAATGGATACATGATCTAGATATGAAGACTGATATTATAAACAAATTAGGGGAGCAAAGAATAGTGTATTTGTCAGACTTATCAGAATTTTTGACCAAACAAGGGATAGAGAACATTATGAAGTGCAAAATGGATAATTTTGATTACTTTAAATTGAAAAGTTTTTGCACAAACAAACTCAATGCAATCGAGATTTGGAGGGAAGCAGAAAACTGGGAAAGAATTTTTGCAATTAGCATCTGTGATAAAGGACTCATTTCTAAAATATATAGAGAACTGAGTCAAATCTACAAGAATACAAGCCATTCCCTAATTGAAAAATGGTCAGAGGATATGAACAGGCAGTTTTCAGAGGAAGAAATTAATGCTATCTATAGTCATATGAAAAAAATGCTCTAAATCTCTCTTGATTAGAGATATGCCACATCACACTTATCAGATTGGCTAATATGACAAGAGAGGAAGATAATAAATGTTGGAGATGTGGGAGAGTTGGAACACTAATTCATTGTTGGTGGAGCTGTGAGCTGATCCAACCATTCTGGAGAGCAATTTGGAACTATGCACAAAGGGCTACAAAAATGGGCATATCCTTTGACGAAGCAAAATTGCTTCTACTACTGTATCCTAAAGAGAGCATGAAAATGAGAAAGGGTTCCACATGTACAAAAATATTTATAGCAGCTCTCTTTGTGGTGGCCAAAACCTGGAAATCAAGGGGATGCCCATCAGTTGGGGAATGGCTGAACAAGTTGTGGTATGTATGTGGTATGTGATGGAATACTATTATGCTATAAATGAAGACTTCAGAGAAGCCTGGAAAGACTTATGTGAACTGATACCGAGTGAAAGGAGTAGAACCAGGAGAATTTTGTACACAGACCATTTTCTCTTCTGTTATGTTTTGTTTTGTTTTATGGTTTCTCCCATTCATTTTAATTCTTCTATGCAACATAACTAAGGTGAAAATGTATTTAATAGGAAGGTATTGTAGAACCTATATAAGATTGCATGTGGTCTTAGGGAGGGAGTGGGGAAGGAGAGGGGAAGGAAGAGAAGGGAGGGGGAAAAAATCTAGGATATACAGAAATGATTGTAGAAAATTAAAAGCAAAATAATTTAAAAAAAAGAAGTTACTGCTATTTTTCCTATTCTGGTCCATGATTCAGGGAAGGAATATTTTGATAGTAAAGGAAATTGACCCAATATTATCCTTCAGTTCTTCTTCATGACTACATTTAATCACTTTGTAGTCTAGCAGTAATAAAAAAAAATGGACACTACGCTGTTTCAGGGAGTACTTTTTCTTAAAGAGAAGAGGCCTCCAGCTCACAAATCAAGAGTCTGCACACCAAATGGGTATATTTTAAAATCATCTATTACCCCTCAAGTCTTACATTATTGTTACCTAGTAGTAACTAAATAACATAAAAATCAAAATCTCTACCCTAATAACACCTCTGAAAGTTTAATCTCTTCTCTCTCCTCTCCATTTAGTTGTGCAATTCCAAGCAAATGTCTGGTAGACCATTATGATGGCCAGTCTCTGTAAATTCCTACCAGTCTGTGCTATCAAACCGAGACATAAACATCAAGGTAGTCAGGGTGACTGTGAGAATGTTGGTACCACCCACTTAAATGACCAAGCTGGAAAGATTACAAAAAATGATATGACTTCAGTTTTGGGAATGTTTCCTTTGAAGCAACTGTGGGGAATCCAGTCGGGGACATCCTACAGGGAGTTAGAAAAGCAGTAGCGAAGTGTAGGGGAGAGATTGGGGTTCTGATATGGATTTAGAAGTAATTTATTTCCTAACTGAAGCAAATAAGAATGAATAAAAATGAATACATGAAGAATAAATGAAATTATCAAGTTCGAAAGTATGATCAAAAGAGAAAGCCAAAGAAATAGCTTCGGCAATTATAATATAATATAATAATATAATATAATATAATATATGTATGTATGTATGTATGTGTATGTATATATGTATGTATACCATATATATGTGTATATATACATATATATATGACATATATATATATATATACATATATATATGACAAAGGCATAGATGGGTAATAGGGTCAAATATTGCAGGAAGCCCATGGAAGATAAAAACTGAGGAAAGGGTGTAGGATTTGGAAAATAAGGGGTCACTGAAGACAACAATTTCAGTAAATGTGACAAGAATGGAAACCAGATGTGTAAAAGGTTGAGGAGTGAGTGGGTGGGGAGAAAGAAGAGGCAATGAGTGTAGGAAACTTTTTCTAGAAGTTCACCAGTAATGAGGAGAAAGATAAACTGATAGTTCGGAGAGATGTCAGTGTGAGGGAAGACTGACTTATTTACGCATTAATTTATTTGCAATATAGAGACGATCTCAGCAAGACTTTTACGATCAAGGCAGGTAACCTCAACATGGATTTAGAGTTATAAGACATGAATTCAAACCCTAGCTCTCTATTTACTAGCTATATAATCTTGGGCAAATCATTTTCCCCATCTGAGCCTCAGTTTCCCTCATTTGTAAGATGACAGAGGAGAACTAGATGAGCATCATGGTCCTGACCAGTTTTAACTCCAATAATGAAAATAACTGATATTTATAGAGGTGTCAAGTACTTTATATAAAGTATCTCCTTCAAGTTTCACAGTAACTCTTATGGATTTAGTGCTATTATGCCCATTTTGCAGATAAGGAAACCGAGGTCCAGGGAAGTTGAGACTTTCCCCCTTGGTCACTCAGCTAGTAAATGTCAGAGGCAAGATTTGAACCCTGATTTCAAGTCCAGCCTTTTATCTATTCTGCTAACCACCTTTCCATGACCTTCATGGTTTCTTACAGCTTTAAGATTTTTATGATTTTGTGAAATGCATTGAATACCTGACACACCTTTTCATGGTATGCCCATTACCTTGCCAAACACTACTCTTCCTAATTCAATTATCCTTTTGCCAAGTACCAGTACTTGCTAGCTCTGGCTGACATGAAATTTGTTTTCTAGGTGCCGATGTAGCATGACCTACAGGATCCTGGATTTTTAAACATAGCAATATAACTTTCCTTTGTACAGAAATGAACTTACTCTTTATCTCTGTCTGTGTCCTATGAGCACTGTCTGCATGGAGAAAAAAAAGGAGCCTTTGGCTAGAAGTCAGAACACCTGGGTTCTAATTCTGGACCTGCCACTGATGGACTGTGTGATTAGTAAGCTAGGTCCTCTCTGAGTTTCTGTTTCTTCCTTGGTCAAACAAGGGCCTTGAACTAGAGCATACTGAAGGAAGGAAGGAAAGAGGCATGTATCAAGAGTCATCCATGTGCCAGGCACTGAACTTTGCAAATATTATCTAACTTGATCCACCCAACAGCCCTTGAAGGTAGGTGCTATCATGATCTTCTTTTTATAGTTGAGGAAACTGAGCCAAATACAGGTTAAGTGATTTGCATGGCTGTCTAAGGTTGAGGAGATAGCATTTCATCCATGCCTCACTCTTCATCATCCCATTTGAGGTTTTCTTCAGAAAGAAAATGGAATGCTTTACCATTTCCTTCTCTAGCTCATTTTACAGTTGAGTAAACTGAGGCAGAGTCAACTGACTTTCTCAGTATCACATAACTGGTAAGTGTCTGAGGTTGGATTTGAACTCAGGTCTTCCTGACTTGAAGTTCAGCGCTCTATACACACTGTGCCACCTAGCTACCTAGGAAATAACATTGTATGTGGAAAGTGCTCTGGATTCAGAAAAACTGGGTTCAAGTCCTACCACTGTGACCTTGGGTAATTCATTTAACCTCTAGAAGCCTCAGTTTTCTCATTTGTAAAATGGTGTGTGGGAGAGTGAGAAGTGGGGGAGCTGACGGACTGAGGTCCTTTCCACCTTTAGATTTATGGTCCTTGTACCTTCCAGCTCTTAAAAAACAAAAAGTATGTGATCTCCAGGGCTCGCTGATTCTATAAATATTTGGTTTATTCAGACTGCAAGGAGGTTCACAGAGAAGTTCCTTGACTAACTCTGAGAGACAGATTCTCCTTTGTGCTCTGACCTCTGGCTGGTCTCCAGATTCCCAGGAGCGTTGTTTCTCTCCGTGAGACTGAAAAGTACAGGTGGAGTGTGGGCGTATGCCAGTGTCACTGTCTGGAAGAACACAGTAGGGGTGTGGTTTGTGGTGGTGCTAAAAACACCATCTGGGAGGGGTAGCTGGCATCATTAGGAGGGAGGGATGGAAGAAAAGAGAAGGGCACATTGGTAGATGAAAAGAAAAAACAGGTTATAACAAATATGAGTCCCTTAAACTTAGAGAGAGATAAAAAAAAAAATAGATGGCATTCAGCCGAGGGATAGCTCAGGTTAAAGTAGAAGTTGGAGGTACTCTTTTTTGGAGTATTGATCTGTTTTTTCTCTTTTTCTCTTTTTAAAAAATGCATGGGGTGAATCACAGGAAGAAATATTGGAAGAAATTTTAGTGATGTAAAAAGCAAAATATATCAATAAATTTATTTTTAAACATGAATAATGAGAAATTATAATTACCCAATTTGCTCCTGATATAAAAAGCTATCTCCTTCAGCCTCTAAAAATTATGTCGAACTTTTTCAGTGTGTTGGCTGGTAATAATGAATTTTTTTCTCTTCTTTTTTTAAATTTTATTTTATAGGTAATGACTCTTTTGGAAGGGTGGGAGAATATACCGGGAAATAAAGGTGATATGAAAATAAAAGATATCAATAAAAATCTCTTTTTTTTAAAAAAAAAGAAGTCAATAAATCTCCTTCATCCCCAACTCTCCAGCATTCTTAGTTATCAACCCTGGTGACCACATTGAAGCTTGGGGTGCCTCTATTTCCAGTCATGTGTGATTTAAGGGCTTGCAATGGGATGTGGCAAAGAGCCAGAGAGTTGCTGGTTCAAGAGACATTTTAAAATTAAAAAATTAGCTTCCAGCTAATCTTGATGAGCTGTGCCTCCCTAGATGTGATCCTAGTGATGGAGAGAGAAGGATGATACTTCTCTGCCCTGATGTCATGAATACCTTGCCTCAGTGGACTCCATTAAGGCATATTGATCGTCTTTGCTCTTTTAAACTCACAAGCTCCTTGGGACCTTGTGTCTTTTTTAAGATACTCATTTACTTAAGATCAGGAGAAAACAAACAATTGTCTTTTTTGTTTTCTACCTCCTATCTTCACACGCTCTCCATGCTTGCCTAACTGAATGCACAGAGTGGTGGTGAGGTAGCCCTGACCATCTTTCTCCATGCCTCACTGGAATCACATCTTGCCACCTGGAGAACTGCAGCCCAGAGAGCTCGGCTGGAAGTGGTCTTCTCTTTTTTTAAAAATCCCCTGAATCATCAGCTCTTTTGGTTTAGTAGCCCAGTTAGGGAACTCTTTATCCCACTGCATTCCAATCCCCTAAATCACATGTGGCTAGAAAAAGACACATCCCAAGCTCCAGTTAGTCTCTGGAAACAGTGACTAAGCACTCTAGTAGGTGTGGGGGTGGGAGGTGTTGGAGGACTTCTGCTATAGAAAGAGCATATGAGAGATATGAAATAACCTGAATTAAAATTAATTTGAATTAATTTACTAAGCACATACTGTGTGCAGAGCCCTGTCCTAGGTGTTAGGCAAGTCAGTTTCCACACCTGCCCTCCCTGTTTCCTTTTTGGGTAAGATGACAGATGTAGACTAAATGAGTTGTAACACCTCTTGTATCTCTAAATCCTATAATTATTTATAAAAAATAACTGTTTCTATGGGATTCTATTTTGTCAGGAATAAAGTTTACACAAGACTCTTCCCTCATGGAACTTCAGTCTAGTAGAGGAATAAGACACATACATGCTTAAAAGATCTCTGATTACATCGTGAGCACACACTGATGGGGAGTGCATCTCTTCTATGACTTGGTGAAGGAGTTGCTGTGGCTAAAGATTTTACTACCATAAAGTCAATCTGTCTCTTTAAACTTAGCTAATGTGCTTTTCACTTCCTTTATTTGTAGAATGAGGGGTTTGAATTTAATAGCCTCTGAGATTCCCTCACAGCTCTAAGTCTATGTTCCTTTTAAAAAAAATTCATCTTCAGTCCAAACTTGGAAATTTCCAACTTGGTATGACTGGCCATTACTTGTTTTCTAATGGCAAGAGTCTCTAACCACCTTCATATCATAACGTGGTACTGGAAGACTTGAAGGAAGACACATAAAGAAATAAGTATACAGTTCAATAAAGCATGAGTAAAGGGATTTTTTGGTGCATGGATCTTGTGTTCCCACAATGCTTCAGACAGAGAGTGCTTTACTTTTGGAAGGCAATGGTCTTTGGAATATATGTTTCAGAAACCTGTGCTTGACTCTGTCACGCAATCTGATTGGGTAGAGAATCTTCTGATTTTTTTCTTTAAAAAAATTTGTGCATGTGATTGTGTGAGTATGTGTGTGTGCGGGTGGGTTAACCTTCTGAGGCAAAATAGTGCCAAGAAGACAGAAAAAGAAAAAAATCTGGCAGCCTTGTCTAGATTGTAAATGCATTCAAAAAGCTTACCAAATGAAGCAACAGCACGTTTCCTGGCTTCACCGCCCCAAGCTTGGTTCTGTAAAATCGTGGAGGATGGTAATTAATTACCAAGAGAAAGATCAAGAAAGGCTGAAAAGAAATGTCTTAATTTTTGCTGAAAATGATTGATTAACTTTAAAATATGTTTGTATCAAGCAATAGAAAGCAGATGTAAGCAGAGAAAATCAACAGATGCGTTGGAGCAGGACAATTGACTAAAGACATTATGTCAAACTCACTGGTGAATGGTAAGCTCCAGGCAATATGAGGAAGGGGACAAGCTTGTCCTCTCAGCTCTCTGATCTCTCCATCAAAAACTCCTCTTCCTCTACACAGATTCCATCTGGAGTACTGAGTTCAGCTCTGGGCAGCCCAGCTTAAAGAGGACATGATTATCTGGGAAGTCCAGACAAAGTCAACCATGGTAGTAAAGGGCTCACCTTTGGTACGTGGGGAAAGGTTGGAGGATCTTGGGGAGTTTTCATCCTGGAGAAGTGAAGGCTGAAGGGAAACTTGATGGAAGTGTTCAAATATCTGAAGGGCTGTTGGGTGAGAGACAATTGTTTTGTGAGATAATTGGATGATGCAGCAGTATTGTGCTAGGCTTAAAGTCGGGAAGATTTCAGTTCAAATCCAGCCTCAAACACTTACCAACTGTGTAACCCTGCTCAAGTCACTTAACTGATGTCTGCCTTAGTTTCCTTGACTGTAAAATGGAAATCATGATAACACCTACCTCCAAAGGTTGTTGTGAGAATCAAATGAGATTATGTTTTTTAACTACATAGGAGGCACTTCATGAATGCTTGTTCTCTTCCGCTTTCATTGGGCAGTACAAGTCGACACTGGTGAATATTGCAAAGGGAAAATTCAGACTCGATGTCAACAATTGTAATAACGTTGTTTCACTCCTAGCTGACTCTTTGTGACCCCACTGGTAAAGATACCGAAGTGGTTTGTCATTTCCTTCTCTAACTCATTTTACAGATGAGGAAGCTGAGGCAAACAGGGTAAAGTGACTTCCCCAGGGTCATCCAGCTAGTAAGTCTCTAAGGCTGGAAGATAGTCTTCCTGATTCCAAGTCCAATCTCTATCCACTATACCACCTAGTGGCTTGATAGCCACATTTAGAACTGTCCAAAAGAGGAAAGGGGCTATTGTTTTAGAAGATATAATGGCTTTTCTCTGGTTAGAAAGTCTTCAGGAAAAAGCTGGATGACCATCTGTGGAACATGTTATAGTAAGTGTTCTTTTAGATATAGGATGCTACCATTTTTCCACCATCACCAACCTCCTTTTCCAAATTTTGAACTTGGACATCAAAAAAAAAAACCAAAATCATTTCCGTACACACAACAGGACACAAAAAGAGAATTTTATGTGAAATCATGAACTTTCACACTGCTTGCTTTTTAAAACAAATATGTAATAAGTTCTGCTTTATTTTCAAAGCTGTTCCTTGTCTGTTCCTTCTTCCTTCTGAGTTTCATTGATAATCCATTAACTGAAATTCTGTCTTTTGTGTGATTCTGTCCTCAGGATGGGAGTGATGAGGTCTCATGCCTTGGATGAGACTTCCTGATTCCCTCTTTATGATCATTTATTATCATGTCCACCTCTTTGACAGGATTACTCTCCCACACTGCCCTACTTCCTTCAACTGGACTCATGGGATTATGGGATATGGTTTCTAGTCTCTTCATTGTTTTTTGTCCCCTTTAGGAAATCTTCTAGGTTTTTAACACCCTTCTTAAAATGTGCTGCTCCAAAATGAACATAATGTCTGACCAACATAAAGTCCAGTGTGGAGTTATCATGTTACCTTCTGTTTGACAGCAGCCAGTCAGTCAATTAGCATTTATTAAGCACCCCTTGTGGGCCAGGCCCAGGGCTAAGCCCTCAGGAAGCAAAGACAGGCAAAAGACAATTCCTACCCTCAGAGAGGAGAGAGTCTAACGGGAGGGAGAGAAGGGAACAACATGACACCAGCTACGTACAAACAAGGCATGCACAGGGTAAGGTGAAGATATCTCAAAGGGAAGGCATAAATAGTAAGGAGGAATGGGAAGAGATGTTTGTAGAAGGTGAGGCTTGAGCTGGGACTCGAAGGAAGCCATGGAGATCAGGAGGTAGAGATGAAGAGGGAGATTATTCCACTCATGATGGACAGCCAGGGAAAATGCTTGTTGGTAGATGGGGATTCGTGTTCAAGGAATAGCAGGGATATCCTATCTATATAATATGAACACACAGATATTATGTTGCTAGATGGTGGAGTGGTTGGGCCTGGAGTCAGGAAGTCTCATCTTCCTGAGTTCAAATCTGGCCTCCGACACTTAGTAGCTGTGTGACATTGGGCAAATCACTTAACCTTGTTTGCCTCAGTTTCTTTATCTGCAAAATGAGCCGGAGGAGAAAATGGCAAACTACTCTAATATCTTTTCCAAGAAAACTCCAAATGAAGTCACGAAGAGTCAAACATGATTGAAAAAACGACTGAAAAGCAACAAAAATCCTTGCTATGCTTAACTGCTGCATGAATTTGGCATTCGTTCAATCTCTCTGAGTGATTTTCCTCTAGACTCTCATCTATTCTCTTTTTAAAAAACAAATTTTGACTGTCATCTGTTCTTGCCTTGTTCATGGTAAACTAGAATAAACATTTGAGCCTTCTGTCATTATCATACAGCAGAAACAATATTAAAAAATATTAAAAAATGACAACACAATTCAAGCCAATGTCAAGAGGAAAGGCCCTTTTCTACCCAGGCCACCCAACATAAGGTTAATAAAACTGTGATGTTCAGGAATCAAGACTCAGTGTCAGCTATATACACATGGGAACACTACCATCCCCTTAGCCAGGTTGTACAATGCTGATTCTGAAAAGCAGGGTAAACTCCACATCTGATCTCATCCTGAGGGATGGATATACAGTCACCAGAATCAGAATCAGTTCTGACCTATCTAGCAGGCACTGCTGTCTTCTTTGCCATGTGTTAGTAGCCTATAAGCCAAGCCACAGTTGCCAAAAAGAGGAAATTTTTGAGAAGTTCCTGTTAGGAACCCTTCCAACTCTCACATTCTGGGATTCTTTTGGGAACTGGCCTCAGTGAGGACAGGATCTCTTCATATTGTCTTAGTGGGAAGAGAAATTTAGGGTAGCAGTGGTGGGGTTATATCCTTGGGTCAAGGAGATTATTATAATATAGTACAGTATCATAGTACAGTCAACTGAGCATTGGATTTGGGGACTCGAGTTCAAATTGCCTTTTGGTAGTTTTTAAGGACATTTTAAAGGATATTTAAACACCACATGCCTGCCTCAGTTTCCTCACTGATAAAATGGGGATCACTCAATCAACTGGGAGGGGATCATAGGTGAGGACGTAGTGGGAATGGAATGCAAGTACAGGAACTGGGGTTATAAAGTCAAAAAGGAAAAGAAATATTGCTCCTGAGATACTTACAACCTAGCTGGAGAAGATAACATGCATATATGTGCATGTATATAATGTATATGTATGTACATATGTATGTATATATACGCATATACATGTACATACATACACATATATACATACATGTATACACATATACATGCACACATATATACGTGTGTATACAACTTTTGAAGGGGAAGGGTAGGAGGAAGACTCTAGCAGATTAAGTGGTAGGGGGAGGAATCAGGATATTTACACTGTTTACCTCACAGGGCTGTTGTGAAGATCTAGCTGAAAGGGTTTTGTAAGTGATAAAGCACTACGTAAATGTCAGATATCATTATAAACCAGTTTTTCTTACCCTGATCAATGGATAGCCTATCGCCCAGGTTCCTGCTTGCATCCGAGGAAGAGAGACCACTTTGGGTGAGCAAGCTCATAGCAACAATGCTTAAAAAATACTCAAGATACCAAGCCCAAAACAAATTAGCTGAAATTCTGACTCTCGGCTCCTTGTGTCTCTTTTATGATTCCAGGCAGAGCCTTCCTTTTCTGAACCTCAGCTTTCTCTTTGATCAAATGAGGTGGTTGGACTAGATGCCTCAGGTCCCCTCTCACATTTATGCTAGTATTTCTCTGTGAGATGGTTGCCCATGTCCTATGGTCATCAAGGTACATCTTGGAATTGTTTTATAGAGCAGTGGGACTGCTTTGATCTTTGTTATACACATCCTCTCTTAGTCGGTTCTTTTTATCATGAGAATGCTATGTTTGTGAGTTGGATGGACAGGTTGGAGGGCAGTCTCCAATCCAAGGCACCGACTCCATTAGCATAGTGCCTTTTGTTGTTCAGTTATTTCAATTGTGTCCAACTCACTGTGACCCCATTTGGGGTTTTCTTGGCAAAGATGCTGGAGTGGTTTACCATTTTCTTTTCCAGATCATTTTACAGTTGAGTAAACTGAGGCAAATGGGTTTAAGTGACTCATCCAAGGTCACACAACTAGTAAGCATCTGAGGCCAGATTTGAACTCAGGGAGATGAGTCTTCCTAACTTCAGGCTCAGCACTGTATCCACTGAGCCTCCGAAGTTCCTCTTCCTCCCTCGCAGATTGGTCTGTGTTCCAGGCCCACCTGTTTATGGGAAGGTGGAAGCTTAAATCAGGCTGGGGTAACCCAGAGCCAAACCAGCTTCAAGGAGGAGGAAGCACAGATTCCCTTGAACTGGAGGGCATCTGTGACCAGAGCTGCCAGCCGACCTCTAGTATTGGCATCCTTGTTGCTCTGCCAATGTGGAAACTTTGCCAGGAAGCAAATGCTGTTGGCAGCCTTAGCAGTGATGCGCAAAGCAGAATGGAATCCGGCTTCTTCTTTCTGCAGCTGTATTGGCTCTGGGCTGAGCCAGCCTAGTAAAAATGTGCCTGCGGTCAATCAGATGAACAGATGTGTGACTGGGGCAGGATATGTTGGGGGCTGAAAAGGGGATGAGGTTGGTGTTAGGCTGGGCATTCCTCAAGCACTTGCCATGCTATCTCCCCTTAAAATATTAATGGAGTCCAAGGGACTAGTGCCAATCCTTCTCTCCTATGGAGGCTCGGTGGTGACTATGGCCCAGTTTCTCAAGAGGGCAAAGGAAGGTTATAGAGTTCAGCCAGAGGGGAGTGGATGATATCCGGAATCCTGAGTGTGCTTGGCTTTTAGGGAAGGAGCTGGAGTAAGGAGGTGGGTGGAATCTCTGGGGAATTTCAGAGCAGGCATTAGGGTCATACCAGGATGGTGAGAGTTCTTGCCTAAGTAGTTGGGGGTGGATTGGCTTGGATAAAGGCCTGGGAGTTGGGAGCTTCTGTGAAGGCACTGGCTTCCTTTGGAGTATTGCTCATTCAAACGGCAAAGCTTTGCCTTACCTTAAGGCTAGGCCAGCCCAGCTGTACGGTGGTGTGTCTGTCGTCCCTCTCTCTTAGCCTAACTTCCTCCAACAATTCTCAAGGTGAGTAGAGGAAGAGGTAGGGAGGAGCCAGTGACAAGAGTCCTAGCCCAGAGTGTAGAATGTGACACCCTACTCTAGTGCCCAGGCTCTGGCACTTACTTATGTGACTCTGGGCACATGTATGGCAAAGGTGTAGGTACTAAAGAGTTCTAACCCCAACTTTGCTACTTACTCAGTGTGGGACTAGGGGCAAGTCACTCTGCCTTTTCAAGACCTAATTTCCTTATCTAGGAAGAAATAATGATAATAGTAATAATTTATAAAATTTATAAAAACAATATTATTAACAATAATATTAAATAAATAAGCCATGCAATATTTATGCTAATATATTAATATTACAATATTTATGCTAATACATTAATATGTATAATTACATTATAATATAATTAATAATAGCTAGCATTCATAACAATATTAGTAATAATATTATGGCATTATAAATAAGCAATGCAATATTTATAGTAATGCATTAATATAGTATAATTATATATTATAATAAAATGGTATTAATAATTAATAATAGCTAACATTTAGAATAACAATATTATTATATTAATAAATAAGCAATGCAATATTTATAATAATACATTAGTATAGTACAATTATATATTATAATATAACGATATTGATAATATTAATAATATAATAGCTAGCACTTTGAGGTTTTAAAGCACTTTACAAACATTATCTCATTTAATCCTCATAGCAACTTTTGGAGGTATTATTATCCCTATTTTATAGATGAGAAAACTGAGGCAAAAAGAAGTCAAGTGACTTACCCAGGGTCACAGCTAGGAAGTGCTTGAGACTCAGGACTTTGTGAATCCAGGCGTAGCGCTTTATCTACTGTGCCACCTAGCTGAGAGTAGAGTGTAGACATGAAAGGGGATCATATCCTGCCTCTGTCAACCAGTCATGTGACTTTCAGAAAGCCACTCTCTCTGGGCCTCAGTTTCCTCATCTGTGAAATGGGGCTAATATAGTGGTGATATCTACCTCACAGGGGCTGTGAGAAAAGTGTTTGGTAAATCTTATATATAGGAGGCAGCCAGGAATCTCAGTGGATAGAATGCTAGGCCTGGAGTCAGGAAGACCCAAATTCAAATCTGACCTCAGACATTCACTAGCTGTTTGACTCTGGGCAAGTCACGTAACATCTGTTTGCCTTAATCCACTAGAGAAGGCAATGGCAAACCACTCCAGTATCTTTACCAGGAAAACATTATAGACAGCATGATCGATGAGGTTACAAAGAGTTGGACATGACTGGAACAAGTGAATAAAAATTATACACACATGTACACAAGTGTGCATGCACATACATGCACAAGCACACACATGTATGTGTTTATGAATATGTATAGGCATATACATGCATACACATGCATGTACATGTACACATATACATATATTTCTATACATATATACGTGTGTACTAAAGTATATATGTATATATACACAAAGATATACTCATATATGTACATGTATATGATATATAAAATATATGCATATATTAAAGATATATGTATATATAAGAATGATTACAATTATATTATTTTGCAAGCTGATAAACAAGGCCCTTCCAGCTTTAACAATATTGGATTCTATGAGTAGAAATATAGAACTACAGCATAGTGAAAAGACCCCTAGGTGTACATTCCAAGAAGGAAGAAAGGCAAGAAAGGAAGGAAAGAAGGAAGGAGAAAAGAAGGAAGGAAGGAGGAAGGGAGGAGGAAGGGAGGAAGGAAGGGGAGAGAGAGGGAGGGAAGAAGAAAATTAGCATCCATTAAGTATCTACCATGTGCCAGACATTCTAATAAGCCCCTTGCAAATATTATCTCATCTGGTCCTCACAACAGCCTTGGGAGGTAGAGGCTATTAGATGCATTGTACAGTTGAGGAAACTGAGAGAGATAGTACTTAAGTGAATTGTCCAGGGTCATACAGCTAGTAAGTGTCTGAGATTGAATTTGAATTCAGGTCTTTAAGGTGGCATTCAAAAGACATCTTGTGTGCCTCTGTAGTAGAACAGAGTGCTGTACTCAGAACCAGGATGATGGAGATTCAAATCCCACCTTATTTACTAACTATGTGATACTGAACACATCACAGCCTATTTGGTCTCCATCTCTCATTTTATGAGGTGAGGAGATTGGACCCTAAGAGCCAGCTTGAAATTCTTGATTCTGTGATCAAGTAGCTGAAGTACGAGGTCTACAAGCTGAAGAAGCAGAAATTTGGGATTCTAAGGAGAAAAGGCAGCAGAGGTGGTGAGGGGGTGAGACACAGGCTGGAGGTGAGGCTGACAGGATTCAGGAGGTGTCCTCTGTGCTTCCTCCTGACTTAGATCCTGTGATTCGGTAGGGGTGTGATTGGAGGGAGAAACAACGGGTTAGATGATAGAGTGAATGGATGGACAGGAGGCATCCCTGATGGTGAGTGGGCAAGTAACAGAATCTATCAGGTTATTAAGAAGGTCATAGACTCATGGAACCTATAGACATAGGTCACCTAGTCCATCTTGCTTATTTAAGACAAAACTGAGGCTCAGAAAGTGCAAGTGACTTGCCCAAGGTCACACAGCTGGTAAGCAACAGACATGAGATTTGAACTCAAGACTTCTAGACCCCACAATCCAACCCAGGATAGTCAGATGCACTCTATATTCCAGGAAAACTGGATGACTAGCTATTCCTCAAACTCAGTATGTTGTCTTCCATCGCCTTGCATTTTCACACAGTCCCTCTAGCCTAGAACATTATTTCTTTTCATCCACTTTTCAGAACTTGGTTTCCTTCAAGGCCCAGCTCTGGTAACATTATCTAAAGCCTATAGAATTGCTATGCATTTTGGGACTCATCTAGAACATGTACGCAAGGATTAGCAACCATGTCCCCATTCTGCTCCCTCTATTTCTGGGAGCCCAATTTCTTTCTTTTTTAGCTATTGTTTCTTTTTTATTATTTAAATAATTTAATATTATTTAATATATAAAAATATAGTATGTATATACATGTAACATATAATACTTAGTGTTTAATTTATTTTCAATTTTCAACATTCACTTCCACAAATTTTAGATTTTCATTTTCTCTCCTTCCTTCCATCCTCTCTCCCTAAGATGACACACCATCTGATATGAGAGAGCCCAATTTCTGTAACCTGACTTTAGTCTCTCAGGTTCTCCCACGTTGGTGACTTAGGTGGAGAAAAGGAAAAGTAACCCAAGTCTTTCTGAGTTCCTTGACCCTTTCTTATACAAATGGATAAGTCAAAAGTTTAAATGCAAATGTGCTGAAGGTCTAACTTGTACTCTTGCAAGGTACAAATCAGCCTTCTGTATGTCCGTACTTACTAGTTGTGTGACCCTGGTGAAGTCATTTAACCTGATGGCCTCAATTTCTTCATCAGTAAAATGAGCTGGAGAAGGAAATGGTAAACCCTTTCAATGTCTTTGCCAAGAAAACCCCAAACTGGATTATGAAGACCTGGAGATGCCTGAAAAATGACTAAAAAGTACAAAGTAGGGTAGACAAAGTCTGAAAGGGGCCTCATCCCATATCCCTACACATACATGAAAGAATGCTGTCAAAGAGATGTGTTTGAATCCTACCTCACCCTACTTGCTGCCCAGGACCCTCAGAGGCAGCCCTTCCCTACCCAAACTATCTTCTTAGCCTTGTCCCTTCTACCCCAGGAAAAACGAACTTGTTCTCCGTTCAGTTTTCTTTTCACCTTTCTTTCTAACAACAACTCACATTTCTATGATGATTTACAGTTTGTAAAGTAAGAAAGCGTCAGATAGGTAGCACCAGAATTATCATTCTCAATTAATAAAACTGAAACGCAGAGAGATGCACTGACTTACAAACTGGTGGCAGAACTAGCTAGTTCCATGATCCAGGTCCACATTTTATCTTCTTTCTTTTCTGTCTTCCAAAGTGGAAAATGGATCAGCCCAATCAACTAATCTATGCTAATGTGTTAATGAGAGACCAGCCTTTGCCCTCCTAGATAAGAACCATGATGTGTGTACACACATGTATACACATACATATACATGTATATATGTGTATGTGTTTATGTATATGCATATACGTACACACACACATATATATACACTTTATATACATATAAAATAATCTGGATAAAAATGCCATTACATATGTATATGTAATAATCTTTTAGAGAAAAATGTCCTCTTCTTTATTCAAAGGTGTGACCCCAGAAGGGGAGTTAAATGACATCAGAGGCAGAGCATGGCATAGTGTTTGCGGTGTAGGCTTTGAAGTTAGGAAGATATGAGTTTGAATCCTGCCTTTTCTCTGCATTTCAGTTTCTTCATCTGGAAAATTGGAATAATACCTACCTTTTAGAGTTCTTTTCAGCTAAAAGAGACAAAGGATTTTGTAAACTCTAAACCAGTGGTGCCTAACACAAATACAGACCAGAGGCCCCTAACCCATATGTAAGAATCCCTGCTGGCTACATATTGACTTAGTTTTAAGATGTAATGTTATCTATATTTTCTTGTATTTTTATTTAGTTTATTTAGTATTTCTCAATTATATTTTAATCTGGTTCAACTACTCTGGTAACACTACCACCACTGACCCTGAGCTGTGTGTTTGACATGCATAATAGGTATGTCAGGTATTATTATCAGAGCTGATAGGAAGGGAAAGCACTGGGATAGAAGAGATAGGGCATTGACTGTGTAATCAAAAAGACTTTGGTTCACATACTGCCTCAGATATGAACTTGGCTAAGTCACTTCATTTCTCTATACTTCAGTTTCCTCATCTGTAAAATTAGGGAGACCATACTTAATGACTTTCAAGGTCTCTTAAAGCTCTAGCTCTATGATCTTTGACATCTTCTCCTACCCCTTTGCGGGAGGGACTGCATCCCTGTTAGAGAGTGCAGGTGACTTTCTATTCTTCCTATGTTTGGGCCAGCCTACATTTCTTCCTGGGAAATGTGAAGATTAGGGTCTGCCTTGAAAGAGTTTTCATCTTATCAAACTAGAAAATGGTTCCTCTGGCAGAAAGGACTTCAGTGAGCCAGCAATATTTCCTCTTTCAACAGCAGGGCCAGTCCTGGAAATACCAGCCTTCTTTATGCTCCCAGGGATTCACTGGGAATGGGGAGGAGATACTGCTGCCCAAATGACTCCTCATTATCATCCTTCATCCAAAAGAAGCCAAGGCATCTTCAGGATAGTCATCAGAGAGAACACTGCCAACCCTTCCTCTTTGGAAGTTGTTCTGTGGGAAATAAACACTGGTTAAAATTCACCAGAATTTCTTTCAGACACATTGACACTTTCTCCAACAGCAATTTCATTAGGTGGTTAGGTGCCAATAATTCCAAACTAAACAACGGCATCAGTGAAGGAAGTCAATCCAGTTGCCTTTTCCAAAAGTCAATGTATGCTTCAGTGTGTCTGTTAGCTCCTGCATGCAGACAGCTCCAATACTCCATCTGGGGTCAGGTCTTCCCATCCTGATTCTAGTGCCCAGAAGTGTTCAATCCTTTCTCACTCAGAGTTCTCTTTCTTGAGAAATGAGTTGGCAAACCCGTGTCCCAGGGCCCAGCATAAAAGGGATACAACATCTTCTTTGTATTGGCCTGTCTATGTGAGTCGTTGGGCTCATGGAAAGGAGGCACGAAAATGTTGGAAGAAAGACAGTGAGAATGGAAATGGAGGGCCTAGTGGGGTTGGGACATATTTAAACTGATGGGAGGTGGGGAAATAAAACTAAAACTTCACACTTGTAAGGCCACTGCATCCTGTGAGCCAAATAGAATGATCTTTTTGAAATTGATCCCTATGAATTTAAATTTAAAATAATTCAATGTTAAGCTCCTTTTCAGATTTCTTAGTTAAAAGCCAGAGAACAACAGGTATTAAAATGCCAATGAGCCAGAAAATGTGAGAGAAATAAAATGAGAATATATCCACAATTTGTGAGAAGTGTAACCTGTTTAAAGATAAAGAGGGCATGAAGATAGAGTTCTTCACTTGTTTCCACAAACACCTAGAAAGGTGCTTTGAAAATAACAGGAACTTAATAAGTATTTGTTCATTTAATTCAGTGAGTTCTAGAGTCTCAGGGCTCAGCAGGACCTCAGAAATCACATGTTCTTGTTTTAAAGTTGAGGAAACTTGAGGCCTAGGGTGGGGAAATGAAGAGAGCAGGTGGTGCCTTAAACTCCTTTGAAATGTACTTTTTAAGACTCACCCATCCTCACAAACATATATATATATATATATATATATATATATATATATATATATCAGCTCCTTTTTTGCTATAGAAACATTGTGAAGATTAATGACTCTGAAAGATTTATTAACTCTTTATATGCCCAATGACCAGCAAAAATTCCCAGGATTGATGATGGTGAAACAGTTCATCTCCTAACAGAAGAATGATGGACCCAAGGTGAAGAATGAGGCTCGAACCCCCCATATGGGAGTTCCTTGAGGAGGGATTTTCTCAATTTTCTATTTGTATCCCCACCATTTAGCACCATGCTTTACACATAGTGCACTTTTAATAAATGCTTTTTAATACATTCATTCATTCTTTTCATGCCCATACTTTTAAAAAAGTAACCAATTCAAAAAAGAAATTGACTTGGTAGGTTGTTACATTGGCTCTGATATGCTATTCATGTGAATCACACAACTTTGACTTTAAAATTGTTTACTTAATTTGGAGGGGAAAGAGGGAAATTTGGGTAGGATAGAAAGCATAAATGAGATAATGAGGTACAAAGCACTTTTGCAACATATAAAGAAATAGAGTGATGGAAACCCAAAATTAAATTCTTGGTATTTTTCTATGATGTAGCCTTGTTAGCTTTACTGTTATTGGACCAAAATACACAGAGGCTAATGGAAAGAAATTGCCACATGTAATTTTCAAAACTTTAAGGAAAAAAAGCTCTCTCAAAAAATTTTCTGTCTTGGTTATATGATTAATTCAATTCAACTTGATTCAGTAAGTACTTATTAAGTGCTTGCTGTACGCCAAGCATTTTGTTGCATTCTAAAGACACAGAGACAGAGATGAAAATAATCCTTGTTGGGAACTTATATTGTACTAATAGTTTGAGGATAGGATGAATTGAATATAGTCCTTTGAAAAGCTTTTGTTACATATGTCGAAGGAAGAGGACGAGTTATATGACTAAGAATTACAGAGGGAGGAACCAATGTTGCCTTGCTGTCCGTGAGAGAACAGATGAACCAGAAAACTACCAGGTCATTGGGTGAAACTCCTCTGGGGATTTTTCTAGAAGACTTAGAAAGGAAACACTCACAATGAGAAGGCAGAGACTGAGCTATACTCAGCATCCCTGGAGGGAATGCTTATACTAACTAATGAGATGTATCCAGGGAGGGAAGTTTCACGATCAGAGAGATGAGTTTTTAAAAAGTAACATAAACCACCTTATGGGCATAATGCAGTTGAGATTCATGGGAAACGACTTCAAATCCTATCTCTGACAATTATTCCCTGTGTGCCTTCGGGTAAATCAATAAATCTCCTGAGGTCTCAGTTTGTCTATCTGAAAAATGGGGGGTGGTAGCTAGCCTCTGTGACCTATTTCAACCCTAATAATAGGAGAGGAAAATAAGCATTTATATAGCATCTATTATATGACAGACACTTTACAAATACCTTTACAAATACTTTACAAATATCTCCTTTGAGCCTTACAACAATCCTGGGAGGTAGGTGCTGCTATTATTCCTATTTTACAGTTGAGGAAACTGAGGCAAACAGAGGTGAAGTGACTTGCCTGAAGTCATACAGCTAGTAAGTGTCCAGCACTGGATTTGAATACGAGTCTTCATGACTCCAAGTGTTTCACTCTATCCACTGATAGATGCCTCCCATCATGTGGAGTAGACTCATTGGAGGAAGCATGGAATAGTAAAAATTTGAACTTCAGATTGTCTCCCTTCTTCCCTCCACTCCCTACTTTGTGAGATGGTAAGCAATCTGATAAAATTATATATGGGCCATCATACAAAACATATTATTGTATTTGTCATGTTGTGAAAGAAAGCACAGACCACCCCCCCTGCCACCAAAATCATGGAAAACAATAAAGTGAAAAATAGTATACTTTGATCTGTATTCACATTCCAGAGTTCTTTCTCTGGAAGTTGATAGCATTTTTCATCATGAGTCCTTTGGAATTACCTTGGATCACTGTAGTGCTAAGAATAGCTATCAATCACAGCTGATCATCATACAACATTGATGCTACTGTGTACAATGTTCCCCTGGTTCTGCTCACTTCCCTCTGCATCAGCTCATGTAAGTATTTCCAAGTTTTCAGTTCCCATGTTCCTGAATAAGTATGCACAGATTAATGAACACATTCGAATTTTTCTCTGATGTTTGGGATTGTTGGCTCAAAACAATGGAGGTCAGAAACTGTGTTTTATGATGCTTTGTTGAAGAAACTGGGAATGCTTACACTGGAGAAGAGAAGACATGTATATGTGTCTTCAAGTGTTTGAAGGGCCATGATGTGGAAACAGGATTGGAACCAAGCTAAGTGGTCCAGTGGATAGAATGCAGGGTCTGGAGTCAGGGAGACCTGAGTTCAAATCTGACCTAGACATTTGTGACCTTGAATAACCCTCTGACCTTCAGTTTTCTCATCTATAAAACAGGGTCAAATAATGCCTCTAATACTTAGCTCTCCGGGTCTTTGTGAGCCCAAAAGATACGAAGCATTTTGTATAAATGTATAAAGCACTATATAAATGCCAGTTACTATTTTCACTCCCAGCTCCAGTAGGGTAGTGGTCTTATTTATTCAGACCAGGCAAGGAAGTTACTACTGGTGAAGCCTGGCTCCAAGTGAGGCTGGTTTTCTTTGTGACTGTGAATGTGCCTCAGAGATGCTCCACTCCACTTTGCCTATCAGAAGAACTCCTAAGGAAGAAAGAGGTATTCTCACATAGTTGTCCAGGATGTGATTATAGTGAGAAAAATGATTCCTCAGGAGCAGCTGGCTCTTACTTTATCCAGGTGGGGCATG